>JAQQZZ010091137.1:0-33685 GCA_030265115.1 Mopalia vespertina
CTGCATGCTTGTGCACGTCGGAGTTGCTGTGTGTCATGATGTCTTTGACAACGCATTTACCTCTAATAATAATAATATCTGTTGTATTAAGTTTCAAGAAAATATTTAGAAATTTAGAGTGTGAAGTGTCTTTTTTGACTGAGTTTACATAAAAGATAAAAATAAAGTCCATTTGCTAATATGTAATCTTTAAACCATTTCACTGTGTAATGTTTTATGATGGGTCACATTGTCCGAATGTGGATTATGTATATGTGTAACTGACCACAATGTATAAGCTATAAGAAGTACATGCTATACGAAGTTCATATAATATGATACATTTGTCCGTAGTTTTATTGGGAACATTTGTCAATGTGATATATATACATGTAGTCGTCATTCAAGTGCAATACCACTGAGCGAGACGTTATAATAAATCAAAAAAGAAATAAGGAAAACGTTTCAATCTCCACACAATCGCATAAGGAGTAACAATTTTTCTCACCCCAAAATCAGTCAAAATAAATGCGTGTCTGTGAATTATGTGGTATATTAATTATTGTTGGTTTTAATGAATAGTTAGATGCAGGTACTACGTACATGGGATAAACCAAACCAACATACAATTGTATTCTTAATGTTGTTTTAATAAGGTAATGAACATTTCCACATTGTGGAAGTATATGTACACAGAATTTATACTCATCTCGTTTATTTTAAGGTTTTCAGAAACAAATTGTCAATATTTGTAATGCCATATATAATATATCAACAAAAAACACTTAATACCACGTACTATCACCCAATGTTTTCGTGCAAATTGCTGAGAGCAAACACGATAAATGGAAGATGAGATATGCCTTGCAGAGTTTATTAACCCTTAATACTATAACGGCTATCTTTATTGTTGATAGAGGCCTACGCATATTAAACGATAAAATCAATTTAGTCCTTAAGGGTTCAACCCGTTGGTTGAACTGAGATTTGTAAATGAAGTGTTTACAACTCAACCGGGTCTTGTTCTGTTACTCCTATATGTAGGAATAATTGTCAATCTAATTAAAATCAGATCTCAAAAACGCCCCCCGTGTTTGGTTTGTCGCTATATTGAAATATTACGCAATCACCTTACTTCTCAAATCTGGTTTGTAAAAGCCGAAGATTTCCGCCGACGAACCGAAGTTTACCGACTATGCATTTTAACATGACAAACGGATACGCACACAATCAACAAACATTATTAAAATAAATCTGTTTACTAGATGTGACTTACAACACCAACACGGAAGAAAATCGGACGAGATCGGCTTGTTTTGGATGAATTTAGTTTTTTCCACAGCCCCATGTTATCTGTGGACAACTTTATTGGACAACTGGGACTGTGACCTATCCTGAACCCCAGTAAGGTTGACCCAATTGAACAGTTTAACTGAGATGATTGCGCTAGATATAGCGACAAACAAAACACGGTGGACGTTTTTAAGATCTGGTTAAGATTGGAATAATTGTATACAACATAAATGTATTTAGAAAAAATGACAATAAAACAAATTATGCTTTGGGAATGTTTTTTACCTTTCCATATACGGTTTTGTGTCTAGAATGTGGTCAAATTAGGAAATATTGCTTCACTTATTTTAGCATGACAATTAGTTAAGGTTAATCATTTTTATCAAAAAGACAACTTAACTATGTCATCACCGCATTTCTTTACGTAATGTGCATGCTCGTGGTTTATTTTCTGCAGAGCACGCATGTACAGAAACATGTCTCTGAGTGTTTATCCTGAACATTATACTGAACATTCATCGGTCGATCGTCATCCCTTCGCTGGTGTGATTATTGTATAGAAATATATACAAAACACAACATTTATATAACCACCTGTCAGTTTTTAAATAAAAGTAAAGACCTCGATAGATTTAACTTGGCAATATTCTTTCAAATTATATTTTCTCTGTCATAACGCAAAGGGATAACAAAGCATTCTTCTTTAACAGTACTATCTACCCTAATGGTCTTAAGTTCAAATGGTGGGTTGCTTTTTTATGTCATATATAGTTTTTTGATTCTTGAAGAGACAACAAAACAAAAATCTGATGATTTTGTTTGACATTCTTATAAAATAAAGTCTTGAAAGTTTTAACATTGTTTCACTTTGAGACAAGATGAAGAGCATAAAGGTCGATTTATGCCCCAAGAGAAAGGCAAAACAAAACAACAACAAAGTTAATCTTAAATCGAATATCAGAGTAAAGAACTTCTGACCAAAGAGGGTTTTTACTCTTTTACAAAAAAAAATGCTCCAGGGCGAGGATGATCGCAAAAGGTATTTGAGTCTGAACTTACAATAACAGAATAGGCGAAATCATCATTAATACATGATAACGCTTCTAGAAAGTTAAGCAACTTTAGTGTTAAAACTAGACAGGCGCGTCACATTTTAATTCCACTTTAGCTCCTTAAACTCGCTACGTCAAATAGTGAGACTCGCGGCGTCTTCAGATACGGCTTTGTTTAAAATACCAGCCTACGATCGCAAAACTTTAACATAAGTGAAAACCAAATGTCTGTTTTTAATTGGTATTATTACAAACGTTCTACTCAATGGTATTTCACCGATATACCACGATATGAACACTTCTTACATTGACTTATATAGTATGGCGCAAAACAGGTAGTATGGGTAGACGATGAGGTACGTAGGCGGGTACATAAAACAATAAGCCCGTTGTCAGTAATTGATGATTACCACGTGTGCTCTCTTGACCTTTTCAAGATGATGCAAGACTGTCAAGATCTTACCATTTTCGCGAGGTGATACACCGAGAGGTTATCAACATTTCATATGATGCTGGTCTGTGGATGTTGTCAACAATCCATAACAGACGATTTATAGTGTTAGCAGACTGTAGGGATAGTGGAGAGCTATAGTCTCCGTAGCCACCTTTGACGCACCAATTATGTCAAACCAGTAAAACATGTTCTAGTTACTGCTGTACTAAACTTGGCCGTAGTGGTGTCATGTGGTCGTCGACGTTTCACTTTATTCATTCCTCTTCCAGTTCCGATTTAATTGTTTCATGCTTGAATATCACACGCAGAGTTAAAAGCCTATGTCTAGTCATATAACTGCCCACACACGAAAGCATATGCCAAATGAGTGTTCTTCAAAACATACATTTAGAGTTTCATAGATGTCTTCGGCAGTCAAGTCATTTGCCACGTCAGAGTGACACGCCTTGGGGCGCCACACTCGGCAGTTTTGCTTACATCGACGTCACTAGTTAAGGTGGTGACGTGAATCTTAGATTGAAACAAAGTCTTGGGCAGACAAAAGAATCTTTGGTTGTGATCAATCTTGGATTAAATATAAATATAGAAAAACGAATCGGTTTTTTTGACAGAATAAATTCTTATGCAATGGTTCAAAATATGTATAGTGTGTTTTTACTGTGAACAAACAGTGTACCTTTTGAGGTAAAATTTGCAAGTATAATTTTTCCCCCGATTTTACGTGACATGCCCACTTTTCCCGGATGGCCATCATGCCAATATACATGTATGTTAAATATTGTCGAACATTGGTGTTCTTTGATGTTTGTCTTGAACAGTTTTCTGAAATTGTCAGCGTGTGGTACTGTTATGAGTTACTTTAACATTGTCCAAAAAATATTTTCGCTTCTTTTTTTTGTTGATGTGCTGTACCTTAATGTATTCGTTCGATATGTTTTGTGTATATGCAAGCTGAAATGGTCCTCTTGCTTAGGGCAGTTTGTTTGTCTTTTTGCTGGTTGACAGATTATATATGGTAGTGCAAAACTTAATGTTGGTTTGTTTGTTTGATTGATTCGGGTTTAACGTCGAACTCAAGGGTATTTCATTTATATACACTGTTCGTTGCCTAATCACGGTGGAAAACTGGGAGAAAAACCTCATAAAAACCACCCCCGCGATTGCCCGAGCCACATCGTGTGACTCACTCATGTACCTGATGGTCGACAGATGGACTCGATCCATTGAACGGTACATTGGAGTAGGATTAGTAAGCACACATGCTAACCACTAAGCCACGGCTGCGGGCCCAAAAACTTTATGAAACCTAAAGTTAATCGAACTCAAATAAAATGTCTGTGTACTTAGCCGTTTCCATAATATTTGGAATAATGTCGAATAACAGTAATCAAAGTTGAAAACTAGGTATTTTTCAACACTGAATGACACCACGAACACAATAAATCCCTTTTCTGTAACATGCAATAAATTATTGTTTAAATCAATCACAATTAATTGTATATACTACGTATTAAATTCCAATGAGCAAGCGCAAAATTGGTTTCGGCTATTTTTGGACAGCTGGTACCTGTGGCTAACCCCATTCTCTAAATTTCACATCCATTAGCCGCTTTTGTCGCGTATGCGATTTTGACTGTTGAGATACGAAATGCTTGTATACCTCCAGAGAATAGCGTGTGGTCTCGGAGCGTACAGTCGTGAGTCACGTGGCAATAATTGTGCTTCACATATAATTGCTCATGACAGGGTCAAATAGCGCTATAGGCTGGTGTTTTCAACCAGTTATTGACATGTAAAAGATGAAAGTGAACAACAAGAGACCAGGTAACAGGATATGGTGAATCATACCCTTACAGAAAAATCCTATAGGATTTTGGACATCCTATATATGTAGAATCCTATAGGATATTTATAAAATCCTACAGTATACCATAGAAAAACCCTAAAGGATTTTTTTGTAAGGGTATAAAACTGTTGCAAATAAAACAGTACACGATAATAAATGTTGTTTCCAATTCCTCGTTTAAAAAGTGACCATAGTTTGCTTAACATTCAACGCGTAATTTTCAGTAATATCGTGTTATCGAATGAAATACACAATTTACCTTCAGTCTCAATCTCAGATACTAACTTCTATATTCACGGCACAGGTCTAAATTTACGAATCAATCACTCTGTTTAAGGATGGGTAGTCTATGTTTAACAATAATTATGTATTTATCTTTTTAAACGATGGTAGTTGACAATATCGGCGAACACCATCGAAAATACTAACTTTCTCTTCCAATAATATTTTTTCACCATTGAATTAACTGTACCAAGTTTGGCAGACGTCTAAGGAATAGAGGATGACAGTCCAACACACATATTTTATATACACGAATGTGAATCAACCGATAAATCGTACCGTACGTTCTCTTTTTCTTGACTTCCGGTGACGGCGTTCAAATTCTTTCGCTGTTTTTTTAATACTGATCTTTCAGAATCGTTGTTTGTGTCGCTGTTGTGTGGAGCTACAGGAAAGAGGATATCGGCATCTATTTAACTTTCCGTTGATGCTAGAACTAGAAAGAATATTTAGACTGTCACCGGAAGTGGAGTGAATTACGTGAAACTTCGCAGATCACATGACGGGACTTACTTGTCCTATTGTCTTGAATCGGTTGATAGTGTAATATCTTATGGATACATACAGAACTCGGCAATAATGCCTAAACATTTGGTGGCAGGCTGTAACAACCTTTTGGGGGTAGCAACGAGGAACATTGCACAGCGCGTTATATCGGACCTCGGACTACTGTTTTCCCTTATCATCACGTGATGAATTTAAGCCAATGAGTAATCAGAAAATAGAGATACTAATTTAGTTTGAAAAAATGATTATACTTTTCTGTTTGTCTGCTCTTGGAATGGGTAACCTTTCCAGCGCATATGGCGTTCTGAAAGCCCGATACTTTCTTTAATACGAAGCAGAATAGCGCAAAGAACAAAACGACACTGCGTCAAAACGAGTGTTACAATTAATATTACGAGCAGCGATGCCCAGGAGCCATTTTTGACAATATCCTCTTTTAGAAGGAGTGACATAACCCCTTGAAACCAAAGACATGACAATAAGTATCCACTACTAGCTCTTCGTGTCATGTCATTTGTTTATTTGCGCTTACAAAAATAGTAATATGGGGCTGTCGTGCAGAACAAAAACACTTTTTCTACACCACAGTACAGTCGCGAAACGTCTCGAAAATAAAATAGAGCGATTTGCTGTGTTTTTTAACGGTATATTTGTTCTAGAAACCAGTCTGTGATAAACATCTTATAATAAAGAAGCAGCTGGTGACACGATCTAATCATGTTTCAATCACCTTTCATGTTTTATATTATGCTTTTCCAATAAGGTTTTGGAAAATGCGTGAGACCTATAGAACCATGCAAAGCACACTGTAAGTTTTGTCATGCACACAGTGGATAGGACATTTCATTGATACGACTGCTGCTATTCAATACCAGTGTTTAGTGTAAAACTGATAAGGAAGGTTCGAGAAAATCGAGGTTTCCGCAATCCAAATTGTGTTAATCTATTCACAGTAAAAAATCGGTGTCAAACCTGTCCAGTACATAATATCCGAATGACCCATAGCAACTGACTCTACCACGTCTACCATCCTATCAATAAAATAACCTTTAATACGACATAAGACCCAAACGGAACACATTTTCTCATATATATTGCGCACTCTAATTGACAAAACAATAGCATGTGGCAAATTTATCGGTCTTTCCAAGGCATAATAATTTCCGAATGGGAAGAGCGCCTTTGCCTAACATGAAATAATAACAAGTGTATCTAGTGTAATGAAGAATATATTATCTTTCTCCGATAGTTTACTTAAATATCCTGCACAAAAAGTCCGTGTTATCATACTTTTACTTGCTGGAGTCATGCCTTTATTCTTTTTTTCATATATATATATATTTTTTTTTCTCTTCATTTTTTTCTCTCTCTTCATTTATTCAAAATATATATATATATTTCTGTACGATTAAATAAAGCTGTTTGGAAACATACCATTACAGTTATCGATACAAGTTATTTATTTTTTTTATTTTTGTGTATCTGTAGATATTAATGGCATGTTTTGTCCAATTTCTATTACACCCTTAGTTCACTGTTTGTCAGTAATTTCCCCGTTGGCCATCACTTACAATTTATCTAAGCAAAACACAGGGAGTGTTCTGTCCCCATAGCCGTGCGTGTGTCGCTAATAAGCCACATAATTTGATACGTCACATGCAAGCCTAATGATATGAGGTATTAGGGATTCAGTATATTTAAACCTTTATTTCTAGACAATTCTAGGTAATAATTGACAATAGAATTACACAACCAGAATTGCACAGCTTAATACTGTAGTGTCATAATCCAAGAAGTATGTCCTCCAGCTACATATTGGTAAGCATTCCGTTAACAGGGTGGGGCGGGTCTCTATGGTTAACCTAACTTGATGCACATTGCAGTTTAGTAACCAGCCGGGAACTGGACATAACTTTAAAAATATGCTAACCCGTGTACTGGTTTGTTTGCTTGTTTGATTGGTGTTTAAGGCTGTACTTTCGGTTATTTCACTCACATGACGCGTGTCATCCCATTGGGCGAAGGAAACCACCCCAACTAAGACTGTCAACGAAGGACAATCATGCACAGGAAGCAATACAAACGACATCACAAACATGGTACCCTTTAGCTTGTCCTTCGATCCCATCCGGTGTACTGAAGATATATATAGAATCTGAGGCGATTTTAATGATGAAGTCCTGGCGATAGCTGTTCAACAGCATAACGGTAACCGACCCATTAACAGGAGGGAAAATCACTTTATTGCTGCCCTAACTACAATAACAGTATACAATAAATTACATAAAAAAGCATTAACATATTTTGTATTTAAAATTACAAAATATGTTGATGCTTTTTTATGTAATTTATGAAACACCAAATGAATTTGTGAATTTAGTAGAATAACTAAAAAAAATAAGGTTGCCTCACTTTTTGTTAAAATTGTTTTTTATTAATAAGTTTAAAAAGTTTTAATGAATCTTTATATATTTATAATTGCCCTCTGGCTAGTGCAGTTTGTTTGAAGAGTAGCAATACTGTCTTTACTTAGCACTAGAGGAAAATTTACTTTCCATCATTATGGAAACGCTTCACATCTTATTTGTGCTAGTGTCAGCTGTTATTGGAATACACCGCCGTCATATAAGTGAAATGCCCTTAAACACGGCGTAAAACACCAATCAATCAATCATATTTAAATCAATTTCAAAAGGTATATTTATACATGCATAGTGTTTGACCTACATTATGTGTCATAAAGAGAAATCAACCCCGAGGTTTAACAAGACCTTAAAACTAATATGTTATGCTCTTTACAAGACTTGCACACTTATGGAAAAATGCCCGCGGCTGAGGTATGAAAATAAGCTTACTTATCCTACTTCGATGTATCGTCCACGAGGTCAAGGCTGCCTGTCTACCATCGTGTTGTAATTTAGTAACACGACGAGTCTCTGGCTATCCTCGCCAAATAAGTGATATACTCTTAAGTACGTTTTTAAACCACAATCAAATAAAATTATGCAAAAAAACCCTTGGAAGATTGCATTGGTGAAATTTGTTTCATTCGCCTGAGGCATATGTAAGTGATTTTTTGCTCTGCCTAATTAATAAGTCCCCACGTGCTACCATTCTAGTATTTATATTGCCTTTTGTAGTATTCAATATATTTGATTTTTGGGAAGTTTCGCCACTACACGAATCGAAACAAGCAACAGCTCTACATAGGGTTATTATGGCGATTTACCGATAAAGCCTTAGAGGTAAAAGGGAAATGTCAGGCGCAGCTCCAATATGTTTGGCGGGTGGTTGGAGGGAGCTTCCTGTTACCCTGTTGCTCTCAGAGCTTCAGGGGAACTGGACGCCGATCTGTCTGTGATGTCTTTTTTGTCATGTGATTGTCCTGTATTTATCCCGTCTTGTTTGTTGCCAGTGATAATACGGTTGATTTCCTTTACCGGTTTTGCCGTCACGTCGTCATGTGAACGAAATAAACCACTGTGTTTGTTTGTAAGTGTTTAAACACAGAACTACATGTTTGTTTACTTAAAAAAAGCCAAGTACAGGAGGAAACCCACCCTGATCCTTGCAGATGAAACTCAACAACAGAACAAAAGACAATCGCAGAGCATATGGCATGGGGTAGTAACACAAAATTGGCAAGTTCCCAATACAAATCGTATTATTCCTTAATTCAGACAGCACCATCTCTATTTCACAGGTTGATCGATCGAATGATTCATTGGTAGATTAATCGATCGGGTGATTGATTGATGGGTTGGTTGATCAATAAGTGTTTAATATGTGCTCAAAGATATTTTAGTGGTAAGACGACAATGTACTTTCTAATTGTAAGTAACCACAATCACAAAAAATGTTCCTTCGGTGCTCGATGAAGACAGTTTGACAAGGACTGGAACATACTATTCAAAGACAGAGCACACAACGCCATGCACAGGAAGCTCCCGCCGAAAACCCGCTTTTTATTAAGAAGGGCTAGAACATTTTTCACATTGTGTAACTATGAACCAAACAATTAAACGACGAATTGTACATTTATTCAGAATAATGTTTGAAAGCTCATAAGAGGTGCCAATAATACCATTTATACTGCTAGCTTAACCGGATATTTCATTACTGCATTCCTGTCCAATTAGTTACTATATATCCACAATATTCAAGCTCAATGTTTCCGTCAATATTGTTTGGTAAGACGGCCAGTTTGAACTGAGAAGCTTATTTCCGGGTTCAACACCTTTGTATAGTATAGGTGACCATTGTGCAGTCGTTAAATTTGTGTAAATTGCCATTAAGGATGCGATATAAACTATTTCTATCACTCCGAACTTGTATAGACTTTTATGCATTGATGCGTTTGTAGGCACTTTCTTTTGTTTAATATTATATATTATATTATTACATTATTCATACAACTTGGTTTCTTAATTACACGTGACTTTCATTTAATCTGGATAAAATGTAACTGTGAGTATTAGTATCATGTAAGTGACTCGCTAATCTTAGTAGATATCCAGCAAACTCTTTTATTCGGTTGAACATTTCTAGACGTTATCTCGATTAAGTTTATAAGGAGTTATTAATTTACCTTTACAATTGCACATTACTAATGCAAAGACATGACAATATTAGCATCCAGGTGTTTAAATTGTTTACCAGTGTCTCCATTACGACCAAAGACAGAAAAAGAATACCAGTATTGTCGAAAGGATCGTGCATTTGTTGAAAAGCGAAAACACAATTTGAATTGGGCAGTGAATTTGATATATCCTCTATATACTTTTCGGTAACCTAATCTAATGTTTAAAATGGTTCATACTTATATCTCATTTTCCCACTTTTGTTTGTATACGAATGATGTGAGCCAAATTATCGAATTTAAATTATCCAGCAACAAAATGATGGCCCCAAACATGAAAGTATTGAGCTATTGTTCATTTAACAGTATATGGGGTGGTCGGTTCCTTTCTACTTCCTCACTACCTAACAAATATGGAGTGAAGTTAATCTGCATTATCAATCAGACGCATTCTGAAAGTATGTTCTGATCTGAACAAAAAAACCCTAGTTATTTAATAACTGAAATTTGTAACAATATAGTAATACTATATTGTTACAAATTTCAATATAGTAATACTATATTGTTACAAATTTCAGCGAAACTCGTTTTGGGACTTCTCGTGTCTTGTGCCTTTATAATGCACGTTCCAGAGTGTTGGTTGGGAATTTAGCAGAACCTTAAGAAATGACTGATTAGTTATAGCCGTTTTTCTTTCCATATGATTACATTGTTACTCGTGTGGCTTTTCTAAAATAGGACAGGATAAAATTCTGCGGAATAACCGCATCTTAATCAATTTTACTTTCGACGTACGATTAACAGTATATTTGTAAGGGACATATTTATGCACACCACATTATTAGCTCAAATGAAAAAAAAATCAAATAGCACAAAAGCAGCTGTCATAACTATCGTGCTTTACATGGGATATTCCAACAAACCCAGATGCTACAGCGCGCAAATAATGAAATTCCTTAGTTCCATCTGCGTATATACCCAATGCATCTTAAATCATGTAATTACTGGAGTGAGTTAAAAAGACATTTCCGGCTTCTCCGCCAGGGCTTTTTCCGAGGATTAAACTTGTTTTTGATCCGACGCATGTTCAATGCTTTTAATACTTTGATTTAGTATAAAGATAAGAAATGGTTACGAAACCTGCTCCGCTATCTATACAAATAGGTCGACGGCTGCACGAGGCTGATACAACTGCAGCAAAAAGATCTTGGATAGGTCTCCTTATCTTCACTGCTAAAGCCAATCCTATTCCACGGACCTTAGATCTATTTTCCGAACAACCCTTTACAGAAGGCAGTTATCTGCAGTGACTCGCTGTGGTGTATTGTCAAGCTCATATGAATCTTACAGGTCATATAAACCGGCTCAAATCATGCAAGTACATGGGGTTGGCAAAATCTTAATTTGTATGTATGTACGCAATATAAAGTTTTGAGTTAGCGGAAGAGCTCATTCCTGCGTGATACCCAGCTGCTGATAATAATATATTTCTAAACAGTAATCACACTGGCACAGGGATGTTGATTAATTAAAACCGATGAATCCTCTCATGTTCTAGATTAATTCCCAGAGTACAAGCTTCTTAATAGATCTTAATTACAATGTATACAAAGTATGTAATTAATATGTAGCAAACAAAAATATTCCGTATTGGTACAGAATTAATCAACCTGAAATCTGGTATGTGTTTTTTCAATGGGCATGATTTTAAAATGGTCTGTTATCGAAAGATCAGGAAGAGATAACTGTTCGGCAATTGAGAACATGAGTTGTAATCTGATAAAAATCAAATGATTGTTGGCCCTAATCCGAAGTGAATTTTTGGTTACGCCAACATATTGTTTCTGACACTTCTTACAAGTTATGGGTAGACCACAGTTGTAAATGTCTATCAAATAATAATAATAATAACAACCATTTTTAGTAAGTTGCCCAACAAAAAATTTATAAAAATACAGTTGTACATGAGGAGACACCGACAGACCACAACAAGCTCATTTCTCATCGTAAAATATGACAACTTTTTAAAATACTTATTTAAACTTGTGTGGACCTAACGCGATTTTTAATACGACATTATACGTGAGTCACCCCACTTACAAGTATCAACTTCATATAATAGCTGAAGTGTGTAATTTGTGACGACCTATGCGTTGTTTTCACCGTTAAGCGACAGTTCTGTACAGTCGTCCATGTGTGGGACTTACCTTAAACCGTTTGGGTTTATCGAGACATGTACCCATTTTTTTAAAGATTTAATTTACTTAATTAAGTTAATGAAATGTACAATGCATGTAATTGTAGTAGTTTTCGGGCCACGATGTATCTAAAATAACATAGAATGGGGCGTAAAACGCTCCATCAATGAATGCAAATAATGTTACTGGACTACAGTTCAAATCAAGCAAAAAGTCCAGATTAATTTTCGCACAAACAATATTTGGTTTATCTTTACGTCGTATGCCTGCCAAAGGTAGGTATATGATTCATGCAAACACAAACGTCGTGTTTTTCATTGTATAAAGAGCGAATAGAAGGTGTCTAGTTTCTCATGCAAACCTCTCATCTAGATAGTTTATCATGCAAATCTCGCATTCGTTCGTGACTTCATTGTATAAAATGTATCGGAAAGGTAACTAAGTGTGGATAGTTTATCATGCAAATCTCGAATTTGTTCGTGACTTCATTGTATAAAATGTTACTGAAAGGTGACTAGGTGTAGATAGTTTATCATCCAAATCTCGCATCTGTTCGTGATTTCATTGTATAAAATGTGACTGAAAGGTACATATGTGTGGATAATGTATCGTGCGAATCTCGTAACCGTTCGTGATTTCATCTTATATGATCGGCACGCCAGATGTTATTTCACTCATAGGACGGTGTACCAGTTCAATGGACGAAGGAACTCACTAATGTTGTGGTTATCTAAATGCAGATAGCATGACACAAAATAAGATGTAAGGCAGCGTGGGACCGGACAGACTCTTTAATGGCAATTGGTCCCTTGACATCTGTCTAGAAAGGTTTCCTCTCCAGGCGACAAATTCAACCCATATCTCAATGCTCTGTGTGTTTTATCTTCATTCCGCCTTAATTCCGTGTGTCAAACTAAGTATACCAACTGGTTGACGTTCGCTATTTTCTTGATACCACATCTCTGGTGATTAGATGCATTTACTCTCAGGTGGGTCGATTTCATCCGACTGTAACAAACTACTACAGGCGTGACGTGGTCACGTCCAGACGGTCTCGACACAGCCCATCGCCGATACATCATCGGCTACTTAGACGCCCCATGATAACTGTAATTGAAAAAGACACGAACTTATAGTTGTCTATTTTTCGATGATTGGGAGCTAGTTTGCATTCGCCATCTCTTCTGCACCATGTCAAATCACAAAAGGCGTTAAGGCGATATAAATGTTTAACGGTCTGGTATACGTATTCTATGCCAATAGCATTATTCTTTCATTGCAGTGGACGTAAAAGGTCCGTATGTGATTTGTCAATCGATTGCGCATTTAATAAAATATGACTTAGAAATCGCGCCAAGCGAGTCATTATAACTTAAACTGTGTTAATGTGTACATAAAACAGGGGCATATTTTTTATTATATAAAAATCACAGTTAGAAGTTATTTAATTTTAAGTTTCAGAATTTTGATTCAGTTCTTTGCAAGTGTACAGCTGGATGGGTTTTGCACGATTTCTAGCACTTCAATTTTTGTTGAAATTTATTTTTTCAATTCGGTTTTCTGGAAAACCCTTTGAGCTACACCCATGACATTCGGCATAATCCAGTGAAGTGTATCTCAAATTTGTTTAATTCGGCTTATTTTGTTAATTATTCATTTTTTAATGCAGAAAGTTTAATTTTCATAATTAATTTTAGGAAAATTGCTATAAAGAAAGAATAAGTTAAATAAAATAGTTAAATAATTTTATACACCCTTTACTAGATTATTATGTCACTAATAAGCACGCCTAATTTCACGGGTGTAGCTCAAAGGGTTTTTGAGAAAAACAGAGATGGAAAATACACTTGCAAAGAATTAATCAAAATTTTCAAACTTAAAATGAAATAACTCCTTACTGGAATTGTTATATAACTTTTTCACAAAAAGCAGGAGAATAAGATAATTTTGACCTCGAAGGTCCATCCTTAACTTCATCAAATGGTCTTAGGGTAAACTTTGGTATCGGGCTTGCGGTCCGATATGTACGTTTACTGATCAGCAGCTATTTATTTAAGCAAATCCTTTTGTATCGATCCTCTGAAAGAACGCGATGCTTTTTACTAGGATGACCAGAACAAGGTCACTACGAACAGGGTCAATTTAGTCATGTCATTTGGGGCGTTCAAGACTATAGTTCTTTATGTCGAAAAAAAAGGCCACGGCTGTCTAGCTGGCTGGCTGAAAAACAACTTCGTCGACAACCAATCAAAGTCTGCATGAAGCTTTAGACTAAAAACGGCTAATAGACGATTTTAATTGGATGTTAAAAAGTAAATCCTGTTCTGACAATCCTCGAGAAACGGACCTTCTTTTATCAGAGGCTTTAAAGAAAAGATTTGTCTACAGCCGATGACTAGTGAGAGTATACGATATGTAGTGGTATATAGTCCATAACCAATCACTATCCGATATGTAGTGGTATATAGTCCATAACCAATCACTATCCGATATGTAGTGGTATATAGTCGATAACCAATCACTATCCGATATGTAGTAGTATATAGTCCATAACCAATCACTATCCGATATGTTGTGGTATATAGTCCATAACCAATCACTATCCGATATGTAGTAGTATATAGTCCATAACCAATCACTATCCGATATGTAGGGGTATATAGTCCATAACCAATCACTGAAGGGTAATTGGTTCTCCTATTTTAATGTGATAGACGATGTCAACGTTGTTGTATGCCTCGGTCCGACTGAGGTGGTCCTCTGGCTAAGAGCACACATGTGGAGCTTAGCAATGCCGTCTATAATAATAGCACTTTATATGGAAGATTTGGCAAAACGCATCACACTTTACGGTTATGCTGGTTACCATTACTTCTGTAGTACACCGCCGTCATATAAGTGAAATACACTTGAGCACGGGTAAAAAAACTAGTCAATAAATAAATAAATCAATCAATTAATTAACCGACTGTCTATATGACTTCTATAGGTCTGTATTCAGTGTTATAGTGTTTGTGTTAACTACAGAGAATGTCAATTAAACAGTTCAGACATTTTCATTCGATCTATGCTGAGCCCCATAACTCATATAGGGGGTCACATAACTATCACACTATTTTACGCTACATACAGCGATATTTCAGCAAGACCGTGGCCTTACCACAAACCTTGCTTAAAGGCCATTAAAGTATTGTTGAGCATCTTAAATCGCAAGTATGGTTGCAGGTCGTAAATGATATAAGGTTAATTGGTATTTAATATCTTGCATTTTGTATATTAAATTTGATCTCGATACGATAGAAACCTGGATAAATCATTTTCTTTGTAAAGCATTCCATTAGCTAAATGCTCTGCAATTTATATTGATTTAGTTTGAAGTCAGCAGATAGTTTTGTCAGTCTGAACACGTAGGCCTTACCATCATCTGGTCAACATCCATCAATTTCTAGGTAAAACACTATCGGTGTTAACTGTCGGTTAGTCAAAGGGCCTGTGATATAGATTCCGTTGGGCTGTCTACTGAACATTAACAGGCGTGTAGTGGTCACGTCCAGGCGGTATCTTAACAGTCAGTGTCGATTCATCATCGGCTACTTAAACACCTCCATCATATCTGTAATTGAAAAAGAGACAAGAGGATATTTGTCTATTTTCTTTAGACCAATGGCAAAGCTTGGACCAACCGTATCATTCCAGACAGTGTCACATCACCGTTGCACGAAATAGCTTGCATTATGTAGTCTTGCACGTATATGTCGCGTTGATGGCAGTACCAAAGCATACAGCCTTTAGTTTATAATAAGCAAATCATAGCAAGGATTGATTGAATGACTGATTGGTGTGTGACGCCATACTTAAGGCGTTAGGTTATTAAATCGTTTTCACTGTGACTAACCCCTATATTAATTAGCGACAACAGCACAATCAGAAAATGTTAAGTATGTTGCTCTTTCGAATGTTTTCATTAAAAATCAGTACCGAAATAAAAACAGGGCTACCAAGGGATTATATATTGAGATTGGAAGGTACAACATTTTTGATAAAACGGATTAATGTAATGATTGTATTGTATATACCCTTGCTGCTTTAATCTGATAATGGGAATCGAATTAAATTGTATGAACAGCTTTATTTAATATATAATAATTTTCATTGTTATTTCCTTAAATTAAAAAACGCGGAAGTGACGTTACTTTTTGCAGGTAAGGGAGTTATGTTTCCTTATAATCCCAGTCTTCACCACCCACGGGGTGGTGGACGTCGTTACATAAAATCAAAGTGAACAATATATACATATCGTTCGCTACGAATACTTTCATATCTAGTTTTTAGGTCAGCTAGATAATGGTTATTCTTACTCGGCTCCGAAAGGTACATGGGTTAACGTTAAAAATCATTTCGGTCCAAACTCGATGGTATTGTCTTTTAAATCTCTGATATTTACTTAACCAATCGCGGTTCTGGTATTTATGTAACAAAACGCTGATCGTGTCCTTTGAATCTATGGTCTTTATGTAACAAAACGCTGATCGTGTCAAGAATCTATGGTATTCATTTAACAAAATCGCTGATCGTGTCCTTTTAATCTATGATATTCATTTAACAATTCGTTGGGGTTGTTCTTGAAATCTCCGATATTCATTAAATAAATCGCTGTTTTTGTTTTCATTTAACAGATCGCTGATCGTGTCCTTTGAATTAATGATATTCATTTAACAATTCGTTGTGGCTGTCCTTTAATTCTCCGATATTCATTTAATAAATGGTTGTTCTTATGCCTTACATATCTTGGACGGCGACGGTGTTAATCAAATGGATATCAGTTTGACTATGATATTCATGGGACAAAGATATCCACATGGTTGAGGAACGATCTTTATAATACAGCTGTCTTCGCAATTATATAAGAAACATACTTCACTTACCACTGTGGTAGTGCTCAGCTTCAAAAGGTACAGTTTATGCTCAGGGATACCGGATGCTGGTCACACCTGAGGCAAACTGCTAACAGCTAAATAATTGAGTAATGTGTCATTCAGTGACACAGACAATCCAGTCAGCTTCTTCTCTCTCAGCAAGATTTTCACACTGAACATCACTAATAGACAACAACGTTTGGTTTATTTGTTTGTTTGATTGAGGTTTAACGCCGTACTTAAGGTTATTTCACTCACATGACGGCGTGCCAGCCTAACGGATGAAGGAAACCACCCCCTGACACCACTGGAAACAAACAACAAGAGCACAGGACAGATACAGGACAGAACATACATCACAAACATGTCCGCGTCCTGTTCCTTTTTAGATCAAGAAGCACCAGATCAACAGGAAGCTCCCTCAACCACCCGCCAACAGCCTTTGGGAATTTTCATAGCAATTTTCGTAAAGGTATACGGTTTCTAATACTGTGATATAAGTGTCGGATATTTCTGGACAAATATTAGCATGCAGCTGGGCGTATTTTAACCCCATTCGAATCAAATCAGTCGCTATAGACCTAACAAAAAGCAGACGATATATTTTTAATGACACACATTGTTTTAATCTCACTTGTTTTTCAGATAATCTTCTATATAATCCTATCCACTAAGTCTATAAGTAAAGCATTGCTTGGAGAATTTTCTGAACTACGGATAAATATAAGGGAGGGTCTTTATTCTAATGACTTCATGTGTGACGTAAATTAGTTCCTGTTCAGTTCGTTTCTCTTTGTGATGTTCAGTACCAGGAGTGCCATAAGTTTTAATCATTTTTTTGATATTCAAAACAATAATAATAATTTAAAAAAAAATAAATAACAATATATAAAAACAATAAACACTGTACTCTCGCCAAAGCGTAGCTGAAATACCGCTGAATTTGGCGTAGAATAGCAATCAATCCTGTTTATAAATACACTGTGTAAAGTAAGGTAGGAAAACAAATTACCGATTACTCTCTCGGAATGCTCACCATGTAGTGACATATTGCAAGAAGCGCCATTGTAAAGTTTGAACACAAAGGAAGTGAAAAGACTAAGCACAAAGGATGTGCCTGTTCGCCAACCCCAGGTATCGGTCCCAAATATTCCTGAATAGATCTCGAGTTGTTATGGGTTTACCTACAGATGTACGGAGAGAGGACAATGATAACTCGCAAGGTATATAAAATATGTGACAAATATGTAACAAACAGAAACTCAGGAATACATTAAAATAAATCAAACTCCATAATGTCTTTTTCCAAGAAGCCTCTCTCTCTCTCTCTCTCCAATATATATGACAAGCGCTCTTACCAATTGAACTACACGGGCTCTCGCCAGAACGACGACAAAGTTTCATCCAGGTAAAGGATGTGTATATTTCTGTACAGAAAGCACGGACGCAGTGACACTAAAATTGGGTAATTTTTTTTTAACAGTTACCCACAAATGTGTTTTTGCCTGGGTTATATACTGATAATTTGGTTATGGCAAAGTATATAAATTTATACTGAGAAAGGCGATTTTGCTTGCCTCCGCCGGGATTCGAAATCGGGTCTATATAGTATATATGTAGTCTTGCATGCTTATATGTGATGCTGGCATCATGATAAAAAATACGGTCTTTAGTTATTTGTAACACGTGTGTTTCGCAAGCTTTAGGCCAATATATTAATATAGCCATGATTTATTACAAAATTTGGCCACAAAGTCATACGTTCTGAATGTAGTTCAATGCTACCAGGTGGGTCAAACAATATAAGTTAATGACCAACATGTTGTATACTGTAGTGTTAAAATCTCAAAGGGCGTATCTCAAGGTTTTTATTTTTATTTTCAGATGGCTAGAGGCAAACTGCTGTGAGTACCTCAATAGAGTTCCTTATTCATCTCTATACAAATATAAAAGATCTCATCCCGAGTGGGGAAAACTAATTGAGATGCCAAAGACACCTTTGTCAACTAATTCAATCGATAACTTGGTTTTATCTACATGGCTTGTTACTCCGGGATAGGCTTTTGTGGCAATCGCTTCTGAACACAGTATAAAATTAGTCCTCACGCGGTATTTATTCATTTCAAAATATTTCTTCACTATTTTCAACTTGGTATTCATTCGAGGCTATTGAATTAGGGGAAGAAACTGCGTCGTTGGGCTTTGTGCGGTTAGTTGAAAGTGATTTACTAATACCCAGTTAAGTACGACCAGCGCTGCTGTGGGCGGACAGGCCCTGCGCTATGGATCAATGAAGACAGTTTGTTTGGTTCATGGTGGGGAAAAGCAGTCCATTTACGCACTAAACGCCAACACTCCGGATCTATGTAAAAGGCAGACGCAGAATGCAGAATCGGAGAACGACTACTTTTGGGCTGGCAATGAAATCCGTGGCCGTTTGATAGTGGGAGTGGAATTTGTACGAATTTGCCCTACGAAAGAGAAGATCATTAAGCGAGAACAAAATTTTCAGCCGCTTAAAAGGGCGATTTTACTGAAAAGCTGACTATTTGGTTATTTGGTCAACTGTTTATAAAATTTCACAAAATGTCCTACCGGAACTTTAGAAAAATGTTGAACTTTGCGTCCATATGTTTGTGCCTCTTTTTGCTACCAAGTCCATCAGAAGGTAAGTCACAATATGCTTTCATTAATTCATTATTTATTAGTTTTTAGCAATCATTGAATTTGTGAAGTTCTATGGCTAGATACAAATGTGGCAGGATGGTGGTACAACATTTTCTTCCAACTGTTCCAGGAACGCTACGAGTACATTGGAATTTTGTCCTTTTGTTTTCGGCTAAGGGCAGTATAATTGAAGTATATTTATGCTGTCAGCAATGGAGAAAAAATAATTTGCCAACCGATTATTTGTATACAATACTTCACATTATGGTTGTGTTGCTGTTCACTATTGTCACTCTTTTGAATTACACCGCTGTCATATACTTGGAATACACGTAATCACGGCGTTAAACACCAATCAATCTAGAAATCGGGTTTATTTTCTCAATTAAATTGCTGAACTGCAACATTTGCTTTATTAAACATTTCGTTCTTGTCTCAATTCGGAAAAAAGATATTACTAACTGTGACATAAAACGTTGTCAAAATCATTAAAACTGTATGACATTTGTAATATTCAGCAGGTGGTTGGAGGCAACTTCATGTTGCCCTTGTGCTATCAGAGCCAAGCGGCAACCAGAAGCTGATCTGTTGTAGTAACCATAGGATTGCGCTGCACTGTCAGTGTTCTTTTAACCCCTGAGCTGACACGCAGTCAGTATAATGACCTAAGTAGTTAGTAGACTACAGCGTGAATCAAACAGTCATAACGTTCAATATCATATTGCCAAAAACTCTCGAAATATTGTTTGTGGATTAGTAGAAATAACATAAAACTGGTTTTTATTTTGCATTAAGCAGATTGCTTGTTTCAAAATGGATATACTAGGACAACATACGGCTAAATAAAACCTAATTTTCTTCTCGTTTTGACAAATTTCCGAGAATAATCGATAGGTAATAGTAATAATACAGAAGACGTTGAATGGCCACAAACGGGATACTGGTCGTTTCGTTAGTCGGACAGTTTATTTAATCGTAGTATTAACACGGTAACGAAGAAAACATGATAAAGTAGAACACTAGTAGGCCTATGTTGTATCAAACTTGTAAAAGGAACTCTGAGTAAAATATAAATCATCACATCATATTGCATCAGAATGGTGAAACGCCGACTATTATAATTAAATTTTTTATCCTCGATTATTTCATTACAAGCTGTTTTAGAAATGTTATCAAAGGCTGCATGAGGCTTGTAGTTAGCACGAAGAATCTAAAGCGAAAGGCTGTAAATTCTGCTTCGCCAAAGTCTTACCTGTCAAGCTATATACATATAAACAGAAACTCAGCGCCCCTTGTTTAAAACCATCCTGACGGAAAAGTCATTGTTCATATGCATCACGACTGTTTGTATCACATTGGATGGCGTTCATAATGTGATATTAACCACATCTGAGGTGGAGAAATAAAACAAATAGTTCTAAATCGATTACACTGACGGAATCGAATGATATCAGTTGAGAAATAAGAGTGAAGGTGACTAGCGTAAATACGCCACTAAGCATTAATAAAGCAATACGTCCACTGTTTGATATAACGTAATTTAACTAGTTTATATGTTATACCCGTTAACAAGTTAACCGAGTATAAGCTGATGCGTCTTTAGAAAAACATTATGATAAGTAATTACACACCACTCGTTAATGTGTGTTATCTTCAATTTAAATGGCAGTGGTTTTGGTAGAGGCTTCAGTTTCTCCCCGAGCTGAGGAGAAAAACAAAGTCAGTTTATTGTGGCTTGTAACTCCTTACGGAACAGTGACTCGCTGCAATATGTTTTGCGTCCTGTATTAAAGTTTCCATTCTATATTGTCATTCGTTGCTGCCAGCGAGGGACACGCCGTCAATTGAAGTAACCTAAAGTATGGTGAAAACCCGAATCAAACAAACTCTAACATATAATTGTGAATATATTCAGGCTTAGGTATTTTATATAGCTACCTGTTTTCTCTGTTTGTTCAGTGAGTGTTCGACTTATTCTTAAGGGGCTATTTACAATTCAGAGTAACAGCCTTTTGTATAGTAGTGCAGCGTTCGCGTCAACTAAGCTGCCAGAATTTTTAAAAATTAAAAGAAAGGAAATGATAGTACTAATCAGTTTTAACCTTGCGCTGTCCGGGATGAATAGTATAAATGTTTAATGCTAAACCAGTTCATGGTTGAATAGAAACGAATTAACGTAAACCAGTTTTATTCGTGGATATAGCATTACACACTCGAGTAGATTAAATTAAACGTGTTATCTTTTTCTCATTTTATTTGCGTTTACTTTTTTTTATATGAGCTACCGTAGTTTTTTTGTCCTAATTGACATCGTAAATTTGATTTAAACAATTTGTAATTTAATCCACAAAAATCGTTTGGCAGCTTCAATAATTTAATCTAAGAGACGGAATTGTTTTCTGTTAGCCAGATCCTACGAGACCAAGACTTATTTTCTATGTAAGATTGCGTGAAACCCATGAGATGTTGCTTCCAAATACAGTCGGCAATAACTTATCACGGCACGATATCTATCACTATACAACGTGCAGAACAACACCTTCAAGGCGATATTTGTTCCGTAAACCAACTGTCTTTGGCCCGGCAAAAGACATTACTTAATCATTCCTAGACCAGGTTTATTGGACATTTGATCGTATTGTCGGGCAACTGATCCAAATCGTCTATAAAATAATAAGGCGGCTGCTTCTATTAGATGTTACCATGCTATTGCCTTTAAAAATGTATTATCAATAAATGTCGAAGAACATCTAGGTCCTCCTATAATTCACAGCTATTGTGTTCGACACTATTTTCTATCATGAAGACTGGTTTAATACAGTACCATCTTTCTTCACAATAGCATTGTGCTTATATAATAACATGAGATGATATGACACATCGTGTCAGTTTTAACTTTGTCCATGTGTTATCTCTAAAAAATAATAGGTAGCCATACGATTAATAGAGCTTTCCGTCCTTAAATCACTAACCATTCGTTTATCGAGCCAGCCAAGTCGACAGTACTTTGGTTTCGATCTTTCTTTATCCTGTTATTGATTAAAATAAGAAAACGTATGATTTTATGGAATCCGTAGGCAAAACCTTTATCTTGAAATAATTGGATTAGTGAAGCTACACAAAAAGATTTTGGAATTAGAAACGCCAGCTGGGGGATTTTTTGTTTGTTTTCCAATGTGTGTAATAACACAGTAATTGGCAGTAAGATCACTGTTGGTCCACGTCGGAAAGCCCCAACGCCTGTGGAAATGCGTCGGTAGCGGAAAGTATCGTAGACAGTCTTCAGCCGTCTCGACAGTTGAGTTTTAGTGACAAATTTTTATGTTTGCCTGGGTTTACTTTGGTAGGGTTCATATCATTGCGATCCATTTTACCATTAGTAACTATTGATTGTGCTCAGAGTTGTTATTGAATAATATTCATTAACTCACACAGTAGTGATCAATTACGATGTTGCCTGCAGGAAGGAATACAGAATTCTATTAATAATAGCATTTTGATAATTTGCAGTCAAACCTTGTTTATGAAATAGCAATGATTTTTTCCTATGTTTTAATTACACAAGCGAGGTAAATGCACTACTCAAAACTTTTCCAAATATGATCGCATTTTATTGGGGCGCTGTGGAATGGGCAACGGAATAACATTAAGATAATGGTTGTTAGATATATGTTATTGCGACACACCATCACTTACCTTGATCTTATATCTACATAAGATAACTACGAATTTCAGTCTCATTACATAAAAACTGTAACAACGAATTACTGAATGGCTTCGAGCACTTAACTAGCTTAGATAATAACTGGGCAACGCGATATACTTTACCCGCCTACATATATATGTATTTACGTTTTCCGTGGCTAACGCTCTCCCATTGTATTGGAGAAAAGCGTTCATTCGATGGGTAAACATTATCTGGACGGAATATGATTCTGTGTTGAAGGTGATGACCAGTGTTGAAAAGAAGCAGTCAACTCTCCGCTAATGGGCTTCTGGAGTGACAACAAAGTGTCCCCTAGCGACTTTTGTCCGGAACGAGACAAAGGTCGAGAGAACGCTTACAAGCAATTTATTTCCCTACCAGACAGCATATAACATTAAACACTTTTAATATTACAAATTATGCTTTGTCTGTTCAATGCCTTCCAACAAACTGTTATTCATTATATCCTTATGTCCCACACCTGGTGACGACATTTATTCAATATATATAATTTCTGGATGTATTATGAATTCTTAGATGCGCGGGGGTGGGTGGGTGTACAGGGGGAAAAGGGGGGTGGGGGTGTCTATTAGTAATATGCTTTTATTTTATTTCGACTTTGTTGCTTTATACAAATAAAGTTAATTTAGCATTGCTGTGTAATCTATGGAAGGCATCGTGACAAAATGTGACATAAATGAAGTAATGACTCCATACGGGAGGTAAAATTCCTTTGAATTCATAAAAATAATTGATTGAAATTAAAGTTTTTATGGAAATTGTTCAAAATATGTCAATTAAAATAAACGGGCGAAAGCAATTCGTTGAAAAGTGGAAACCAACTACAGTTTGAGATTGTGAAAAAATAGGACGATCTGTCAAAACAATCTGATGGGATATCTGACTTATAAAGAAAACGGAAAATTCTTTAAAACGACTATTCGCTACTTTGATGTCCCCCCCCTTGCCACCCCCTTCCCTCAGCATATATGGACAGTGTCATTCCCTTAAAACCACAAGGATGTAACATTGTCAGCGATAAATGATTCTCCGTGACAAGTTATCGTTCCAGCCGCACGACTGTGCCAGAAGAAAACGGCTTGTCATGTGACGAAACAATAGATAGTCCTTGTTTAATTGTAACATTTCAATATGCTTTACAACATGGCATGATTCTAATCTTAAGGGATTATCTCCCACCTAAGCGGGTTTTAACCAGTTTCGTCTATAATCGTCTGTATAATTTTGATCATAGTTTAGTTGTATTTCATTTGTTCCAAATAGTAAAGAAGCTTTTGAATGGATTATTGGTTTGTATTGATTTGTTATTCTGTACTATTGGTACATTTAATGAATATATCCGTTTGTTGCAAGTCTTTCACGATAGAAATATATATATATATACAACGCGTGCTGGTTATATTTGCTCTATTGCAGTGCGGTTTAAGGGGGTCAGAGTCTTTGAAGATACAATCGTTCATTGACCGCGATGTGTAAGTGCCAATGCCTATTATCACCTTTGCTATTGCTAAGTCATACTGTGGGGCTATTTGCCATAACTTGGCAGTTTTCAAATTCTGAATGCAATCTTTATCGTTCGATACCATTATAAAATGGACGTGTAAGGGAAACAAGAGGGTCATATGTTCGCTAGTTTACTATCCAGCATTGGCTTTCTCGGACCAGTAAAACCTTATTATCAAGGGGAAAACAGTCATTATGTATGTAAATATTGGCTGTACTTGCAATTAATTGTCAATCAGAACTCGATTGGACGGACAGTTGTGAATAGATGGAAACTAGGACTCTAATAATGGGATCGAGAAAAGACAACAAACGGTTCACCCATTTGCTTTTGTCTGGAACTAGACAAATGACTGGTATAGGCTGGTGAGTAGTTTATTTCCCCTGCGGGAAGTTCACGATATATACCATTCCTGTCTATGTTCAGCTTGGTGCGCGTAATGCATTCCAACATACTAAGTTAAACAATTATGCACTTTATCACACCGCTAATATCAACACACCTTTTACCTTTAATACTATTTTTTCAAAAGCGGTTAGCAATTTCGATGCCATAACGTTGTTTTGTTTCTTTGCTTCATATATCTTTATCCATGGACATATTAATAAAATAACATTGAGTAGCACCACTCAATCAAACACTGATGTGTTATGTCATTTTTAAGGTATTTCACTTGTAGGAAGATTTTGTATTACTTGTTGATGAGGGAGTTGTAGGAGCTAAGAGGCAACAAGAAGCCTATCTGTTCTTGTTGCGTATACGTTTTGCGACTTTTATCTGTGTTTGTTGCCGGTGGCATTGATGGCGTTACCCTTCGCAAATGGGACTGGTACGCTGTGTTGTGATTGAAATAGCCTTACGTACGGCGTTAAACCCCAATAAATCAAATACAGATACCAATTTAAAAAAGCAACCTTGATCATATGGACAATACAGTGTACCACGTACCCATAGTATAAGCTGATGGCCTTACAAGTTCAACCGAATAAAGTCTTGAGAAAAGTGGCAAAACTTGGACTTCAACCAAACTTTATGAGATCGTGAAATAATAACGTCCGCTATACACATCTAGTATGAGTTGTTTATAAAGAGAAGAGAGAAGTCCTGGAAGCGGTTATTGGCTATTATGTGGCCACCCTGTCAATAGAACCGATGTTATTCCCTCACAAAGTGTTTCGGATTCCACGACTGTGACATTGTCTGCGATAATGGATTGTCCGAAACAATTTATGCTCCCAGCCACGCGGCCGTGTGAGGAGAAAGCGATATGCAATCTCTCGACGCAACGGAGAGCATGGCTCATTAGACACACTTCAATACGATTTACAACATCTGAAGCTTCCATTCTTACCGGATTAGCTCTCATCCCGGCGACTTTAACCCACTTATATTGCTTATGACACAAGCTCTTTCGACTAAACTTGTCCAAACCTTTATTGCAAAATTTTATTATCTGAAAGAAAGACCAAAGTTCAAATCATCCTTTAGAGTCGATTCGATGTTTAGATGGTTCGTTTTCTGCATTAGTTACGCATGTAAGGAATAAACAATGCCCAACAGTTTGTTGCCCTTCACGAATGACCTAAAATTCATTTACATAAGACGTGTTTGTTATACCTGCCCTCCAGCATTCTGATTGCGTTAAGGTAATGGACTTTGTTGAAGATGCAATCATTGAGTTCATTTACGGCAATTGGCCGTTACGTTATAAGGTCGTTCAACCTAATTTAGTCCTTTGCCTTTCACTTAGTAAACTCAATCAGAATAAAATTTTTTCTTGAAATTGATGGATTTAGTTTAAAAGTTGTTATTATCAGCCCTTTCGGACACAGACTTGAACAGAACGAAGCACATATTTAAGTACAGTTGTGATACTCGTTTAAATCATTTGGGTGTATGTTAATACAATTCACTCTACTTAATGCCAATAGATACATGCGGGCTATAGTGATAAAATATAAATATTTGTGCTGAAAAGACCGTAAATTATCAGACAATTAACGCTGGACAATTATCAAGCATTACTACCTGCCAAATTTTGATTCTTAACAGTTATCTTCTTTAAATAAAACAACCAATGAACTATTTTGTTTTTATTGAAAATTATTAAAATACTTTATTGAAGTGGTTACCAGCGCATCCATCGGCTGATAACATCTCATATTAGATCCTCTGTATAAATAACATTTTCCTTTAACAGCATCTCTGTGGTGATTATAATTCGAGCAATTAATCAAATTAAATGTCTTTTTATTATACTGTCTCTGTTGTATCAACGTGTTATTTTAATCAGATCTGTAATTTGACTTTTTACGTCAGTATGGAATCAATAAACAATAATCGATTGAGCCACAATTGGATTGTCAAAGTCTAAGCGCGAATCGTGACCACGTGTTTATTAATCTACTAATTTAAACCAAAAAGAGAGATGAAAATAACAACTACATTTTCTTCCGAGTCATATTTGCACCAGATGATATGACACTGAACTGTCATTATTGAACAAATATTGACAAATAACTTGTACATTTTGGCATTCAAGTTTCGGAAAAATATTATGCCATTTTCAAAATATCAATGATATTAATGTGATACGTTATCTACTCACTACAACGTGACATTTCATTCCTTAAAATCTACCGTTAAAACAAAATGGAACAAAATCCACAATGTCCCGATCTTTGAACCCACTGACTGTGAGTGTCACAATTATTTATCAACATGTGCCTGGGTGTCTTTCTCTGAAGAAAATAAGGACACACTTTGTTTCTTTCCAATAATTACGAGAAAAATGTATTTGGTACATTACAAGCTCAATAAAGATTTATGTATATATTTCCTAAAATGCTTTTGTCAAATTGTTAAATCGATCAAATCAATCCGATAGGCCTACCAACTACAATATAATCCAAGATGACTTTTGAGTAGATAAGTTACAAAACAAATAACATGTTCTGTCGTTTGAATGAATTTTAAACATATGTTTGGTTTCTTCATAAAATCGGTCCCCTATCACAGTTTCTACACTGCTTTTAAAATTTCGTCTCAGCATAGTTTAAAGCCTATCATTGTGCCGGGGCCATCACACTTTCGATCCATATAAGACTACCTTTTGATCAGGACATGTATGTTTATTAAAACATAAATTGTGCCGCTACTACTTTTTGATATTTATTTAACATTTAGATATAGATCCGAATCAGCTATGCCAGTCGGTAAGAATGTATCAGGAAGCAGTAACGCACATTGTAGCTTACCAATGGACTCCAAATTGTTAACCTACCAAAGGCTTTATGAGGTTTTTTTTAAGTATCTCATGTGAATTGCTTTTAAAGAGAATAGAGAAGTCTTTGAAGCGATCATTGGCTATTATAAGGCTACCCAGGTGATATAACTAGTGTCATTCTCTTACAAAGCGTTTCAAAGTTCAATATTGAACTTGTGATGATAATGGATTGCCTGATGCAATGTCTGGTTCCAGTTTCATTTTGAGAATAAAGCGATATGCTAAATAGCGACTAAACAGCTAGCACGGTTCGTTAGCGACGTATCAATAGCCATTACCACTTCTAAAGATACCACGTGAAGCCCGAATCAAGCGAATTCAATCCGGTTATAATGCCTGCGGAGAAGTAAATATTCTGCTTGCTGCAGCATCATTCATTTTAAGACCAACAGTCCATTGTAGACAACCCAAGTCGAAGTTAATCCTTCAATAGCTACATATTCCCATGTATATCAATCAATTGAGAACACCTTGTGATGTATATTGCAACAACGTTATCAGGTAAGCTGACTATAACAGCATTGCTATATCCCCATATAAATCGTGACTCGGCAGCCAACGTACGGTGTGTCGGCTATTATAGGTATTATGTATTGGTGAAGTCTCCATGCTTGCCTAAGAAGATTTGAGACCACATATTGCAAATTCTGTATGGTTTTCAAACTGACTGAATGGAAATCTAACAATGTGTTATTTTCTGAAAGCTATATTTTGGCAAGCACAAAATAGTATCTTTACTTTGAAGAATTGTGTCCCATTCTTGTAAGAACAATCAAAGGCATCGACTATTCATAACGCATCGTTTGTGTTCCAATCAAATTGACTATTAGTCAATAAAAAAATCATTACCACTTTTGTATAAGAGTAATTTCTATAAACATTTGTTTAAAATCGTAGGAAATAACAGCACACCGTTAAACGTCATTGGGCGTTTTACGAGATAACGAAGCAGCATTTTGCCGAGTGAGAATAGCATTTTTACTCTGAATAATTGTCACACATCGACAACGACAGCCTGGCTGTCTGTTCGTGTTATGATTTTTCCCAAATTCAGCGTGACAGAACACTGTTTAATTTGAACATGGCCACAAAACAGTGACTTTAACATTATGGTAAATGGGAGCTTACTCAAATTAACGAAGCCTAACGAAGAATTTATGTATTTTCTACCTGTGATTTTTACTACCGTTGATCTTGGATAAGTGTAGTATACGTGAAGTATAGCCAGGCTGTCGTTGTTTAGTACTAGAGGAACATTTTTGAAAGAGCAATTTATGATTGCGTTACTGTAATGTTCTCCTGTTAGGAGTGGAATTTATTTATATTTTGACGTACCCATAAGCACAGCGTTCCTCGTCAATCCATCACAAATTACCATGCAAGATCCGGCCATGTCTGAACAAAGGAGCCCAATGTGCTTTGCTGATGGCCAAGACCTACATCCTGGAAACCAAAGAATGCACTCTTATCTCCTGGAAGTATTTCCAGGCAGACGATGCGTGTTGTATGGAATTATGTACAAATCAACTTTGTCGGAATGTTTCTACATCGTTAAATGCTACTTTTCCGTTCCTGGGACTCCAAAGGCAAATATAGAGAGTTGTCTTCACAAAAGTAAATACTAATTAAGTAGAGATTATTATTCAATTTTCAATGTTAATCATTTAATTTTAACGAATGTTAGATCACGACAGAGTGCACTGTCAGTTAGCCACATGCCAATAGCCATTACAATATACAGATATTTACATTTACCTCAGCGCAAGTAACATTTGAACAAAATATTGTTTGTAAATGCTTTTGTAAGCATTGCCCAACCGTTTTTCCCAAATATTATCCTAAACAATGGAATAAATTTAAAGCAAATGTTTGAATAGTTCCATGGTTCCTTGTTTGCATTATTGACAGAAGTTTGAATATATTTTGACAGACACTATAACGCCAAGATTGTTGGTAAAGAATAAACACTGAGTTTATTTACTTATAACGTCAAGTCGATATTTATTCGGTTCATTTTGTTCAACATAAATTTGGCTATGTAAATTAAATTAAGAACAACATAAGGTTTGATGCATTTTGTATAAATGAATAAATTGATTCTAGCCTGGATAAAGGGTACACTATAAAATTCATGAAGTTTGTAGGCAATGACAATGACGGATTGAAGAAACGTTGAAGTCAGCAGCTTCGTCCATCTGACGTATTCCAAATCTAATCAATGAATATGGATAATTCTGCATTTCATGACTTCTGCACTGTCATCATCTGCTAGTTGGTGTAATTACTATACAAGTGCATCTGTTTAACTCCCACACATATGCTGCCTGGTATATGTGACTGAGCTTTCGTATAACACAAAGGTAAACAGGACTGGCAAATTGTGAACTCGATCACATTAGGATCAGCCTACATTCATTGAAATTTTGATATGGCACCAGTATATACACCTCAACAACCATAACCTAGAAACAAAGGCCTGACAAACACGTCTTTACAATATACACCCAGGGCAAACTGTACATAATGTGAATTGTTTGTTTGGTTGATTGGGGTTTAACGTCGTATACAAGGGTGTTTCACTTATATGACAACGGATTGTCCACTTCACACTGTTCCTTGCCTAATTTTGTAGCCATAAATTCAAAATTACATATGTCCTATATGGCTGTCAAATTAGGTAAATAAATCTGAACGTTGTAACCTTAAAATAAATGTTCATGGTTGTGAATAATAGTCAAAATTATTAAACACTATTTTATTATAACTGAGCGTGAAGTTTCCAGTCAGATGGGATAAGTATTCAGTTGTTAAAAGATATAATAAAGCTTAAGTTAAAAATATTCTGCCAATAGTGACCGCAGAAAACCTAGGAGTATCTGGAAAGGTTATAACTGCTATTTAATTAATCGAATTGCGTACAACAAATCTGTCTCTGAAGCAGTCATAAGATTCTATGTTACTTCTCAAGTAATGCTATAACCCCACAAGGGTTTCCTTTTCAAGGACTCTTAATGCATAGCCCTAAACAATTTTCCAGGAACATTAGTCTGTTTGTATGAAAAATGATATGTTATCTTCAAACCCCTACTATATATAACCATTCTCCCAAACCTCTACTATATCTAACCGCTCTCCCAAATCTATATTATATCTAGCCATTCTTCGGTACCTCAACTATATCTCTACTATATTAGACCATTCTCCGTAATCCCAACTTTATCTAACCATTCTCCCAACCTCTATTATATCAAACCAGTCTCCCAAACCTCTACTATATCTAACCATTCTTCGGTAAATCTACTATATCTAACCATTCTTCGGTAAATCTACTATATCTAACCATTCTCCGTAACCTCTACTATATCTAACCATTCTCCCAAACCTCTACTATATCTAACCATTCTCCCAAACCTCTACTATATCTAACCATTCTTCGGTACCTCAACTATATCTAACTATTCTCCGTAACCTCTACTATATGTAATTATTCTCCCAAACCTCTACTATATCTAACCGTGCTCTTAAACCTCTATTGTATCTAACCATTCTCCCAAACCTTTATTATATCTAACCAATCTCCCAAACCTCAACTTTATCTAACAATTCTCCCAAACCTCTACTATATCTATCGATACTTAAGCAACTCTACTATATCTAACCATTCTCCCAAACCTGTAAGTTACAATTCACCGAAACTTACTATATCTAAAAATTCATCGAAACTTACTATATCTAACAATTCTCCGGTACCTTTGGTATATCTTACAATAATCCAGTATCTCAGGTATATCTAACAATAATCCGGTATCTTTGGTATATCTAACAATACTCCAGTATCTCTGGTATATCTAACTGTTCTCCGGAACTTAAATTTTCTCCTTAACCGCTATAATATCGAATCATTTTCCGAAGCCTCAACTAGATCTAAACATTCAACTATATTGATGTTGAAACCTGATATCAACTGGCTTCCAAAGATAAATCACACGGTCGCAGATAAAATATATTACCAGTCTACCAATTTCTGGCGAGTTGGCCGCTCAAACCGTGTCAATGAACCTTTTTGGAGTCCTGTCTTAAAATCCCCAACAATCATTAAGACGGTCTATTGGTTCAGACAGTACACACTGAATGGTCTCCCTGTATGTTACTTTAATCCGTAAATCATAGTTGTCACCGACTACTAAGAGCGAGTTTCAACTACTATAAACGGATTTTCGTGTTCTATTTTGGGTGAGGAAACAATTTATAGGAGGTGATAACACTTCGGCCTATACCGTTGAATAGTCATAGTGTCGGTTCCGGATGTTTCCTGTTTCAATACAGTGAGACTAACTGGTCGTCTGAGGTGTTAAGGAGAGCGGAAGATTATCACTGGACATTGTCATGGAAATTGGACGGCTTATTAGAGGTTGGATTGTTAGTGTCTGAAATCTTAAATTAAAATATTTTTTTACTTCTATTTTTGGTTTACGAAAATCTGTAAAGGAAATATATATGTTTTCCATCTCCTTACACGGTCTCTTACTGCATTTCAAAGATAACTGAACGCTGTTTAAAGGAGCTGAAACTCCACTCCCCCTCTATTGCCAGCGTCCGCATTTATCAATATGGAATATAACCATATTATCTGACTAAATAGCGGCTCTGGATGTTAAGTGAATTTAAACTTGTCAATGATCTCGTCGAAGGAATACCTAGTGGGAGTACGGATTGTGGTACTTGAAACATACGGCTTTTACTTTTTTTTCCATACAAGTAATTATAATGCATATTCCTAAAGTGCGGCAAAACTATGTTTCTGTGTGTTGAATGCAGCTGAAAGTTGTCACAGATCACACAGAAAAGGGTCTTTAACAGCTGTCACAGAAGCACTCCGTCACCTTAAACACACATCCATCATTGATGAGTCCAAATGGAATGATTATTAGTGATAAGCCGCTCCGCCGAGACCAATCCATTACTTAGAGACCGACCCTGTTAGCGGCACTAATTCTTTCTTCACTAAAACACATAGTATACTGCAGACCATTCTATTAACGAACACTTCCAAATCCTCTTTGCGTACAAGTTATAGAAAAACGGAATTACAGAACTAATAGGACGTTTTAATTACCAATAACGGTATATAGTATCCCACAAGTCTTGCTTGGTGTACACATATTTATTTAATAGAGATACATTAATTATAAATGTGGACAGTTGACAAATTATAGATTAAGCACTTACACGGTAGCGCTAGTAAATCAACACTTCCAGATGACAAGCTGGCCAGAGTTAACAGACGAATATAATTGAATATTAACTCTATAATAAGGTGTCTGACGTGGCTTCACGGACCTATTTTGATATTTGGAACAAAATATATGTTTATTGTGGTTTAACGTCTTACTCG
>JAQQZZ010091138.1:0-13299 GCA_030265115.1 Mopalia vespertina
TCTGTTGGCCGGGTGTTTTTAATTACCAATCACATTTAGAAGGGAGCTTTCTGTTGGCCGGGTGTTTTTAATTACCAATCACATTTAGAAGGGAGCTTTCTGTTGGCCGGGTGTTTTTAATTACCACTCGCATTTAGAAGGAAGCTTCCTGTTGGCCGGGTGTTTTTAATTAACACTCACATTTAGAAGGAAGCTTCCTGTTGGCCAGGTGTTTTTAATTACCACTCACATTTAGAAGGAAGCTTCCTGTTGGCCGGGTGATTTTGGAGCTCAAGGGCAATGGAGGCTGATCAGCTTTCTTTGTTGCCAATGACGACAAAAGTAGTCTCCTTCAGCATTGGGTTGACCCATCTTCATAGAAGTGCATAACTTTTAAGTATGTGGTTAAACCCCAAGCAATTATAAATACCAGGTGGTCTCTGCGGACTCCTTTATCCCTCATGGTGTTACTACTTTTTTGTATTTCAAAGGATCTGTGGAATGTTATTACTGTCCTGCAAAGCTGTATGCCCTAAGCTGCGACCAAAGGGGCATGCATTTTGCAGGATGGTTATAAAATTTCATAAACCTGGAGGAAAACATCTATAACAAATTTATTATCTATCCACCCTCAGTGTGTGCAATTTTATTCATTTTAATTAACTAGACACTAGGTTTTGCCTCCAGTTTATCTTTGTGAGTGTTACATGTACCTCCCCTGATGGGAGGGTTGGGAGGGGAGCTTCCTGTTGCCTTCCTGCTAGAAGAGATAAGACATGCCATCATATTAGAGAAATAACTTAAAGTACAGCATCAAACCACAAACAAACCTGCCGTGACAATGCTGATTCCAGCCACATGGGAAAGGGTCAATAATGCTTCAATAAAGTACCCCCAAAAAGATGTATCCAGTATTTCATCGTCATTAAAGTTCAGCAGTTATTTAGCAGATATGTTTTGGACTACATGTATGTTCTTGTCATACAAAAATCGATCTCTATAAGTTTTTCGAAATAATTTGAAGTGGAGGCAGCCATACCTGTTTTTATATAACCCGTGAAATCTTTTAATATGAGAAATCTAACCAGGTGTCCATTAACTCATCAAAGCATCACAAGTTTGTTCAACAGATAAAAAAATATTTATTATAATGGTTACAATTCAATGCAACCTTTCTTTCATTTTTATGTTTGTTTGTCTAAAGTCTTACTAGAAGCATTTGTATTAACTTTGCTTTAATTCAGTCATCTCAACAAATATAGCAATAGATATTTCTCACTGTTTTCTTTCAGGCTGTTGATGCTAAAGCAGTGATGAATGTGTGTATGAAGTATATATATAATAAATGTCCAGCCATAGCTGCTGTAGGTAAGTCATATTGATTAACTAGTCTTGTGCATTAGAGGACTTCGTTAGACGGTGTAAAAATGTATGTGCAGGCACTATGTTGAAACCGGACTATAGACCATGGGTTACTCCTGTAGTGGTTAGTGTGTCTGACTACTGATCTTCCTTTGATGTATTGCTCACTGGTTTGAATCCCCTTGTCCTCCTCTGGTATATGAGGGAGTCACAGGTGACTCTACATGGGGTGGTGAACCCTCCAGTTTTGGCCATATTTAGTCGAGTAAGAAGATGGCAATCTGTTCAACGTTAAACCCAATCATACAAAGAAACAATACTCATATTCATGAGTTCAATTTACCGTTCAAGGGATCGAGTCCATCTGTCGACCATCAGCTATATGAGGGAGTCACACGATGTGGATCCGGCAATCGCAGGGGTGGTTTTTACGAGGTTTCCTCCCGGTTTTCCACCATAACGAGGCAAGGAACAGTGTGAAGTGGACAATCCGTCGTCATAGAAGTGAAATACCCTTGAGTACGACGTTAAACCCCAATCAACCAAAGAAACAGCTATCAAAGCAGCATTTCTATCAGGCCTTTTTTTTTTTACAATGTTAACAAGCATATAAAATAATATGTATGACTATTCTGTTTATAATAACTCGGCATCCATTTATTCTTTATCTTTCATATAAGTGATTATCTCCCCTTTATTTGCAGGTCCTATTGAACAGTTACCAGACTACAACCGGATTCGAGGAAGCATGTACTGGTTGAGGTTATAACTCTAACTTTAGGATGTAAATACTGTGTTCTTAAGTCTCCTCATTATTTAGTATCAGTAAAACTATTAAGGTGATGTCAGAGTCTTGTGTTGTCTCCCTTGATTTACTGACACAAGAATAAAGATACTATACTAAATAGTTTAAAATACCATTTACAGCAAACTGATGTTATTGTGGTGGTCATTTGTATAAAATGTCTAATTATTAAAGTCTGTGTGAAACAAAGATATCTTCTTCCTTCTTATTTTGTCCCACATAAAAACGGAATGAACAGCAAATTAAATCCTTCTTTTCATAGCGAATGTGGCTCTAAAAGTGTTGACTTGCCGTGACAAATAAGTGTCTTTTTTATGTTATCTAGTGTTTGAATCTACGAATGAAGAAGCAAAAATTTCATCATTTTTGGTTATATTTATTGAGTTTAATTTGAAAGTGATAGAGTGAATGTTGTAACCTCTCTACCAACTAGAAATGTCAATGTGAAACCATAAAACATCTTTACCTAAATCTTTCTTTTAAACTCTGTCATATGAGTGGAATAATCATAAGTACGGCGTTAAAACCCAATTAAACAAACAATCTTTTCATTCATCCAAATGATTTACATTTGACAATTCTATCTTTAAAATATATCCATTCCAATTAGAGATCATTGCAAAAAGAAACAGCCACAAGTTTTTAAACTCAAATCTGACATGCACTCTTGTCAAACCAGTATTTGTCTACCAAATAGCAGGCGAGGGTTGGGAGAGAGTTTCCGGCTGCCCTCGGAGCTAAAGGGCGATGTGAAGCCGATCTGTTTGTGATGTCATTGTATAACATCCTCTGGCTGTGCTGTCTTTGCCAGTGGCATATATGGTGGTCTGCTTCACCCATTGGGCTGGCAAGCGTCATGTGAGTGAAATAACCTTTACTGCGTTAAACCCCAAACAAACCAACCAAATAGCGATAAGGACCAATAGTAAAGCTTAAGAAATTAAACTCATTCAATGGAAATATCGTTACAACAGCTTGTCAATAACCATAAATACAATGTAACGGCCAAATTGTTGGATTTATCACAACAACTTTGAGGTTGACATATTAAGACTTCTTCAGTCATGACCCAGGACAGCTTGACCGTGCAGCTTCACCCAGCTAATTGTGCTGGTTTATCAGTGGATGGGCTAGAAAACTGCTTGCTTGCATGGACATTTCTTATGTTCATGATATGGTTGGTTCCCTCATGACGACCCAATGGGTGAAGGAATCCACTCTCGATGCCACTCCCAACACACAATGACAATGAGTCACAAGACATCCTGTGCCCCTTTAAGCCTTACTTCTGATAGCAACCAGAAACTCCCTCCCAAGCACCCATAAAACATTAACCTGGTCACTTGCCAGTCTTTCTATATTGGTTTGTATGATTGGGGCTTTACATCACTCCTACGATGGAGTGACAACCCTGGCAAAAACAGGTCGCAAAACAAACTTCACAGCAGTGTCACCCCTTAGCTCAGAGCAACATCGATTTTGGGTTACATGTATACCGGTTGCATCTAATGAACAGGCAATCAGAAAACTACTGAATATTCTAATGAAATAAAATCCTCCTGAGAGTAATAAACTAATTTTCAAAAGAGTTTGCAGATAGTTGGTCAGAGTAAGACCTGTAAATGCTCAGTTCTTTAATAAACCCTTTAGATGGTGTATCTTTTCAAAGTATATACAATATATGAAAGAGAATTTATTAATCTTTAAGGCCTCAATTTTTCAGATGAAAATATTGTTGCCTTAAAGAACCAGTCCCATAAACGTATATTAAACACGCCCGCAACACTCCAGAAATTTGTTAAGGAGAACAGCAAAGACATTAGTTTATATTAGAGACAGTTTTATTCACTTTAAAAAATGACATACAACATGATAATACTCAACATTTGTTAAGTCTGTACAAAAATTTGATTAAAAATCATAAAATAAATATATTTGACTTGCATGGAGGGAAAATTATGATATGAAACCAATTAATATAATGTACATTAAAAACCATGGTACATATCAAAAACTGCTACACTTTGAGATCACAGGCGCGTGTAGCACAGTATTTTATCCGTTGCTACAACTGTACAGTTTAGCGCCTATGATAAAACTTATATTGTGAGCAGGGCATACCCGGCGTAGCAACAGTTCAGTATACATACTGTGGATTAACACGACTCCAGGCTTCAATGTGTTTCACTATTAAAATAATACAGTTGTAAAAATTATTGAAGCCAAACCAATACACAAATTGGATTGTTCCAAGGCAATAAAAGTCTCTTAAATGTATAATTGTTTTTCTAACTATTTATTTACAAATGGACAGCATTATACTTAAAAGCTCCAGCTGATAAATATTTGGACAAACAATTTGCTGCATATTAAAATTGTTCTGTCAAAGGGGAGTAACTCCTGTCAGACAGTAGTTTCATTGCTGCTCCTATGCGATAAAAACAGAAAAATATGGGAAAAGACAAATTAGGCATGCATCATGCGATTAAAAAAGAAACTGTCAACAAGCGAGCTATAAAAACAAGCATTTAACCACACACATGTCTACCAAAACCCATGCATACATTCCTTTTATTCCACTCAGTGAAAAAAACAACTTTGAATCATAAAATAAATTTATAAAAAATTACATCACATGGAACCATCTAATCAGTAATGCAGTAATGCATCAATTTTCCAAACTTTATCTTTAAATGGTTAATCGCATGAAGTAAGACCAGGACGGACAAGGTTAAAACACAAGCAAGCCTAATGAGAATAAAATAGCACAAGAAAGAGACAGCTGAGTTGTAATTGCCGACTTCAATTTGTTTGATAAGCTTGGGTTAGTCTTGGTCGCCAAACAAGAATGTTTGTCAAATTAGAATGAATCAAGGTCAGCTTGATCAGGACCAGAATTCTTTGAGAATTAATGCAGAATGTAACATGAATAAACCCAACATCTAACATGAACAATTCTATGATTATACGTTAATAAATCTGGAATTCTACATTAATGAATCTACAATGATACTAATCCAGAATTATAACTGAATAATGTAAAAATCTGACTTCTGTACCAATTACCAATATTGAAGACATTTTCAAAGTTCAATGAACTGATATTTTGGATTTAAGTCAAGTCCACTAAGTCTGAGATAAACATAAGTTTTAATAGAACTTGATTTATAAATTAATGTATGCTGCAAAATATGCCTCAGAAAGGACATCTGCACAAACAATAAATAACTCATTACAGCTTGGAATAAAAACCACCATATTAGAGCTAAAAAGCATGTTATGATGAAATGTAAAAGTGGTTGCAGTTGAACCTTAGACTATGTTTTGATCTGTACAATGCTTATTTACCAGAACAAGTACTTATTTGTTTCCATTCAGCTGCCACTGTAGCTTATTGTAGTTGTCAGGAAAAACACTATCAAAAACATATATGTACTTCAATGAATATTTTCTTCAGTTTGAAACTTCAAACTTTCATATACCTGAACGTAGTGTCAAAAAGTCTCTAACTAAAAACAATGTTACTTATATCATAACCATTAACAAATTTGAAGCGGACTAATAACTAAAATCTTTTAAATAGGTGAATAAAAGGAGTATTTGATATGATTTAAGCACTCTGGATTGGTTGATTGAGGTTTTATCCATGTTTCAGGTAATTTAACTTATGACAGCTTGCCAGCTCACTGGGTGAAAGGAACACCACTGAACACCATTGGAAGCAGTTACAGAAGATGCAGAGAACATAAACAAAGGTAGCATCAGCTAACCCATTTACAATGCAACATGGCACAATACATCGCCTAAATGTTATGATTTGTATCCCACCTGTGGACCATTGTGGACTCTCAAGCTCCATTAACTTCAGCGAACTCCAATATTGCCAGCATTATGTTGTCATGGCAATTTAGATTAACTATTGCTACTGGTCAGTATTCTGACAGCCATATCATATGATAATCACATTGTCCACTTAATTTACTTGGAAATGAATCCAGGTAACCAGCATAAAGTTTTTTATCAACTTATCTTTATCATCAATTAAACTTTCATAACAAAATTATACACTGTGACATATATGTAAACTATTAAATTATCATAACAAAAAATTGAGTGATATGTTTTAAATCTGCATTGTGAAAAAAATAAGCATATATAAATGATATCATTTGACATATTTCCTCAAATCAAAGCCACCTAAGTAAAATGAAAACAGTTGAGCAAGCCAGAGGTGAGGGTTCTATTGGATTATTTCATGTTAGGGTTGTGAAGTAGATTGTTAGGTGGGATGGATGGAAAAGCTTCTAATGTGACTCTAGCTAATCCAACAGCCTTTACCAGCAATGGATTTATTAAGTAAATTCTCATATGTAGATTAAAATGTAATTGCATGATATGAATGGCAGCTGAATAAGGCAATTAGGTCAAGTTAATAGGCATGATTGCAGGACATGGGCAGATTCAAATGTATTACAGCTGAATCAGCCCATGGTGTTAGTCGGTCAAGCAGTAGGTGTGGTTAAAGAGCAGAGATCTAAATGATTGACATGTCACTTGTCAATGGTAAGAGTCCATATAACAAATGATTGGCAGTTAGTAACTAAAGGAGAATAGGTTATTGCAGATAATAAGCCAGCCCATTGGGTTAATCACAAAATAGGAGTGGCTATGAGAGATTTAGCAGATCATTGGCAGTCCATAATCTATGGTTAATTGCCAAAGTAGGAGTGGATAAGATAGACACGATGGATGATTGGCAGTTGAAGTGTGACACCTTTTGGTTGGTCACTTACTCAGAATCTGACGACGTGACACTGCCATTGTGGGTAAGAACTTGAACAGTGGTTCTCTCCCTTGAGCGTGGCTGTGAACTGGTTGCTTCACTACTCTCCGAGTTGTTTAATGGGGGTAAACTATCAGTCCGAACAGGGGGTACAATGTATTCATTCTGGCCTGGAAAGTACAATAGCATTAACACTGGTGTTTTAGTCACTGATCCTGTTATGAAGCACATTTCAACAGCTTATTTCTACAAGACTATTTTTTAAAATATTATCTACGCTGTCTTTCTGGAGTTTTTTATCAAATAACTTTAACAAAGCAGAGAGTTTGGGGGGTTTTTTCGCATCAGTTTGACCTTGACAATCTTAAAAGTAATAAGTTTTATTAATTGTTAAATTCTACTTAAGAGCAAATAAAAACAAACAAAAACAGATAAGTGTTCAAAAAGTTTGGTAATCTAAGGCAAACAGTTAAAAAAAATTTAAAACGAAAGACTTAAAATTAGTATTTAACTGTGGTGTGGTAATTCTATGTTCTATTTTGTGCGGTGTTAAAATGAAAATAACCAAATCTTGTTAATATTAATGTAGGTGACAAATTTTGTGAAAAATCAGGACAAAACAAAAAGTTATTATTTAATATGCTAAACTTACGAAGTAGTCAAATGTAAAGTCTACAAAAAAACTTTTTCATAACTTCCTAAAATCATCAGTACATAGTATATTCGTAAATCATTTAGAGATAATATGTAGTATTCATTGGTGTTTAGCACCCTGATTGAGGCTATTTAACTCCAATACAGCTATTCAATGATAATAAATAGGCACAGAATCACAATCCAAAATTGTTAAGCATTGGAGATAATTTTCCTCCAGAGTTTTGTATAGAGATTAGGCTCAGAACATAGTTACTGTCCTTTATCCAGGCTTTCTTTGTGATAATTGATATGTGAGAACAGAGACTAGGCTCAGAACATACAGTTACTGTCCTTTATCCAGGCTTTCTTTGTGATAATTGATATGTGAGAACAGAGACAGGCTAACCGTAAAAATATAACAATTTCAGCATAAAATCACAGAATATTACAATTTTAACACCACAAATGTTTAATGAATAATGAGCACAGTTTAACTGAGGGGATTTTGTATCCATACATAATAACTTTAAACATTGACATAACATGAATAACATTACAACAATTCAAAGCACTTTGTTCAATATGGCAGCTGTATACATAACATTTAAATGTAGAAATGTGCATGTTTATAACAGACCAAGCTCTTCTACAAATCACTTCTAGCCATAAAACATTCTGAACTGTACCAGTCCTTTTTCACTCAACAGTTTATATTATGATACTGTACAATTTGAATACATCAAAATCTTGCACATTTCATTTGATAAAATTATCCAAATGAGATATAAGTTACAAGGTTATAGTCCTGAACATTTTCATCACTAACGAAAAATGTTCTATCAGCATATATAAGTTAATATTGATAGTCCAGGACAGCATCGAATAAGATGAAAGTTTATACAGGATACATAGAGATTAAAAAAACTAGCACCGAGCAGTACCTCCGTAACGAGTCCTATAACCAGGTAGTACCATGCGATCAGTAGGGCCCCGGTCTGCACCTGGTTCTGGGCCCCTATCAGGCCCCGCTCGTATTCCTGATGACCGTAATATATCAGGTTGTCGACCACTAGGATCAGCTGACTGGTCTGTCCTGTCTCTGTAAGGAGGTGGACTGGATGCTGTGAGAATAGATTGATACACTTAACATTGAGCATATATAACAGACTTAGTTGATAAATGCTCACTTCAAACCAAACAAAGGTTTGATTGATTGGTGTTTCACGCCATGCTTAAGGGTATTTCACTTATATGATGGCAATGAATTCCAACAATAATTGACACTAGCACAACCAAGATGTGAAGTGTTTCCATAATGTTGGAAAGTTAAGACAGCATTGCTACTCTTCAACCAAACTGCCCTTAGCCAGAGGGCCTATCTTTTATTGGAGTCCTCCCTTTACTTTGTGCAACACACAAGTTAGAATTATATTATGACATGTATTAAAGTGTGCTTGGAGTATACTGTAAATAGAGTGAGAACTCTCATTATGTTCTCAAATAGTTAGTAAGAGGAAAACATGTTACAATATTGGTAAATGGTTAGCACACATACACTGAAAAATGAAACTATCAAAACATCTAAATGACTAGTGGAATGGGATTCTTATACCATTCATAGGCCTTAAAATTGTTAATTGGAACGAAACAACAAGAAATTGAAAAATCAAAGAAATTGCTGGCTTTTAGATCTCCTGCTTTTAAAAAAAATGATTGTTGATTTGAGTTTTAAGCCTGTTGCTTCAATGTTTAAATTTAAAAATAATGATAATAGGGAATATTTATAGTTAAAATGTAAAAAATAAAGACAGCATAGTGATCATGGGAACATACCCCTATTAGCCAGAGGGCAATGCTACTGCAGGTTTATCTCTGACGTGTATCCATCAACATTAAATTACATGGTACATGGTAGGTACATGTGTAGGACAGAAATAGGAGTAGGTATCAAATGACTCAAGGATCTATTACCCAGGTATCTAAGATTCATAATGCTCAATGTTGATCAATACAGATTTGTTTGTTTGTTTAATTGGGGTTTAACGTCACACTCAAGGGTATTTCACTTATATGACGATGGATTGGCTACTTCACACATCACGGTTCTTTGCCTACAGTGGAAAACTGAAAGGAAACCAGGTAAAAACCACCCCCATGATTGCCGGAGCCAGATCGTGTGTCTCACCAATATACCTGATGGTGGACAGATGAACTCAATCCTGTGAACAGTAAATTGAAGTAGGATAAGTAATCACACTCACTACCACTAAGTCATGGGCGCAGGTGATCAATACTGAAACTCATTAAAAATCATCTCTTTTTTTTTTAAACTGACTGAAATTCAGCTGCAATTACATGAACTTGTCGAAACTGGCAGCAACCAATCAGAAAGTTTCTCTCTAGTCTCACTATTTTGCAAGTAAATTTAGTTGCAGACAATCCTTGAAAAAATGTTCATCTACAAGCACTCAGACTGAACATTTCCATTTTGAATTAGTTTCAGGTCGATATATACTGAACATGATAGGATTTCTAGATACTCCCTGTTTTTCGCATACAAAACATCAGTGTAATTCTATGAGGAGGTATATGTAAGCCTATTTCTGTAAACAGTCACGCCATGCCTACACACTCACTCACCATTGTTTTCTGTACTACGCTGTTTTTGTTTCTCGTCTCTTCGTTTTTGTGCCTCTTCTGGAAGAGTATTAGTCAAATAATGTGTGAGAACAACAACAACATTTGTGGAAGATTAGATTAGTATAGAGGGAGTAAGGGACAATATCAAACAATACTCAACCAAGTGAATGAGTTGTAGGTGTGTTTCTAGGGTCAATTTGGTTCCGGAGAACGTATTGGCGCCCAAAATAATACAAGCCCAAATAAATGTCAATGAACATAACTATTTTGCATAATATCTGTGTTAAAATCAAACCAAAGGGAGGTTGAGAATTTGTGATAGGAATCTGGAAAAATATTCTAGAAACTCCACTGAGTGGAAATCATAATGATATATAAATTAACTGGGGTTTTATGAAGGTAAGTTTTGTTTGTGAATTGATTATATTATGGCATACTTATTTCACTCACAAGATGGTGTGCCCGTCAAATGGGTAGAAGAAACCACCAACCAAAATAATGCCAACAAACAAGAAAAACAACGGACAAAATGTGTGGCAAAATTTGAGCAAATTTAAAGTACAGTTGTCACAATAATAATTGAATGAATGATATAGATGTATCAAGGATATTTCACTTGTTATGGGATGACATACTCGCCTCAATCCACGACCTTGACTATTGCTGTGGTACAATGTGTGCAACCATTACAACATCAAATCATCAACCAGTTTGGTCGCAACAACTACATCCTCATATGACATGTAGCATTACCGTACCCTACTAACCTAAGGTTTGTTAATCAAACTATTTGATTGGGGTTTTACACTGTACGTCAGGTTGTTTCACTAATATGACAAGGTCACATTCTCATATGACTTGTAGAATTACTGTACATTACTTACCTAAGGCTTTATTTTTAGGTAATTGATTTTCCCATTTTGGTCCATCGAAATCATCATCGTCGTCTGAGGAATGACTGGAGGCTAACTCCAGACTGTGATGCCCCTCAGATATATCACTGTCGGAGTCGGAATCATGGCCACGACCTTTACCATCATTCTCACCTGTGTCTGGATCTGGAGGAGTAGAAAAACCACAATGAGAATACAGGCCACTAAAATAAAATGTTTACATTTTTAAACAACATTCGGCATACTTTTTGGATTGGGGTTTAATGCCGTGTTAAGGTTAGCTCAGTCCTGACAGTATGTCAGCCCAATGCAGTAATGATTGATTGATTGATTGGTGTTTAACGCCATGCTTAAGGGTATTTTGCTTATATGATGGCGGTGTATTTCAATAATAATCGACATTAGCACAACCAAGATATGAAGCATTTCAATAATGTTGGAAAGTTAATTTTCCTTCAGTGCTAAGTAAAGACAGCATTGACACTCTTCAAACACACTGCCCTTAGCCAGAGGGCTGCAGTAAGGAAGCTACATTGTACCATCCACAGCTCTGCCAAAAAACACTGATGTCGTTAAAATTCTTGGCGTAACAAAAAATCACTTCAACCAACCAGTCTTCCATTCCTTGTTTTGAATAGATGCTAATTTAGAAAATAACGCAAAAAAATAACATTTCGTTTGAAGTTTTACAGCAAAGTAAATATTAACAGTATTTTCATTATTTTGCGGATAACACTTTATTAGTTTGAACAGATTTTAGTTTGGCAAGTTTTGCAGGTTGAACCCCCTTTCAGGAAGCCAACCCTGTTAATCTGTTCAAAGTAAGAAAATGTTATATCAAAAATAACAAATATACAGTGATTTAGAATGAACTATAAAATATATATAAAAATGTAGAAATTACCGTCTGAGAGTTTCATACGTTGGAATGCTGCTGGATCGTAGCCGTACTGTTGTTCATGTACAGGGGGGTATACTGAGTCAGATGGCATCTGACCGGACGTAGACGTACTGGAGTTCCTCAGGTAAGTATTCTTGTATCCCAAATGACCACTACTTGTCTTACTGGTGGTGCGACTTGTTGTGGACGTTGTTGATATGCCTACGTTAATACGGTTCAAACCATTTTCAAAGGATTCATGACGATAGGCCAACGCTGATCGATGCTACAAGACAGAATTCATTAATATAGAAAAAACTCAGAAATTGATTTCATTTACTTATAGAATGTCAATTCTTTGTACTTTTAAACCATTAAATCTTCTGTCATAACCCATCTCTCTAGAATTTGAATTTCTTGTGTTTATTGGTCAGAAAATCTTCTGTCACTAAAAATCTAGATTTCCTTTGTTTATTGATGTTTAATGCTTAAAGGAATTTCCCTTATATGATACTGGTGCTTTATTACAATAGCCACACTTACACAAGCATAAAATGTGAACTGATGGATCATTGCAGAACTCTATTTCCTTGAATGCTAAGTTAAAGAAACATGTCTAAGATCAGAAAAAATTGCTATTAGCATGAGGGTTTTTATGCAGGCTCCACTAGTTCAAATCCCATTAACAGAGAACTTTTGTCTTCTTTGCTTGGGGTTTAACATCGTACTCAAGGGTGTTTCATTTACAGGACGATGGATTGTCCACTTCACACTTCTCCTTGCCTTATATTACGATGGACAACCGAGAGAAAACCATCATAAAACCATCATAAAACCACCCCTGTGATTGACGGAGCCACATCGTGTGACTCACTCATATACCTGTTGTCGACAGACAGACTGCATCTCGTGAACAGTGAATCCAAGTAGGATTAGTAAGCGCACACACTACCACTGTTCTATTGGCTGTGCCCATTTTTGACAGGACTTCCAATGTTATGTATTTTCACACAATTAATTCTACCTTGCAATGATAAGAATCAAGAATGAAAGAAGCAATCAAGAATTGCTTTACAGAACAATGAATGAAAATGCAAAACAAAGGAATTATTTACAAAATGTGAACAAATAATAGTGCAACTAGTGAAAACAAATTTTTCATGATTTACCGATGCTGTGGGACTTTTCATGGCATCATATTTCTCATCAAAGTCTTTCTCCCCTTGACAGATTCTCCACCACCTTCTCATCTCAAAACGTACCTGAATCAAACCAAACCAACATTATTACATATCTCATCTCAAAACGTACCTGAATCAAA
>JAQQZZ010091149.1:0-17719 GCA_030265115.1 Mopalia vespertina
TGTAGGTCAACATAAAATTGAACAATTTTATTCATTTAAAAACGATTATACTTGTTAGTATCTTTATAATTTGTTTGATTTGGGTGACTGGTATCTTTAAAAAAGGAATTGGATTGGTGTATATCTGAATAGCCGTCCCGGTGTAATACAGCTGTAATTTGTCCTGCTACGACCGCACAATTTATGCCGTTTTAGCGGATATCACTACATTTAGACATTAGGCATTGAGGTAAGCCCGCTTCCGGTTTTAATCAAATGCTCAGAGATAACTGTACCGGTTCGGAAAGTGTCGAAGGAAGTTCCGACATGGGAATCACCCTGCTGCTCCAGAATGAGGCGCTGTTATTCAACTCTAGAGTATAGCTCGGAATAAATCTCTTATATATTTTGAATAAATGAAGAGAGAAAAATTTGCTTGCCTCCACCGGGATTCGAGCCCGGGACCTTTGGCTTACAGGCCCAACACTCTCTTATATATTTTGAATAAATGAAGAGAGAAAAATTTGCTTGCCTCTATGGGACCTCAGCTCAATAACCAAACAAGTGTACTGAATTTAATTAACGCATCAATAGAATAAGGCAACAAGAAATTGGGCTTGGCTAATGGCGGTTGAATTTATTTCACCAGAAACCGTCTATGATCTTGGTTCCCCCAGAGCTTCTGGGCCTGGGTGGCCCCTGGAAACTCATCGACTTCCTAATTAATTAACGTTCTAAGCCACCAAAGATACATCAATTGATGTCAATAACATCATAATGCATCTTGATATTTCTAAGGCTGTTGGTCCTGATGGTATAAGTCCGGGACACCTAAAACAAGGGCGAGAGATATGAACACCTATTTTAGAATAATATTTCAACCTTTCTATTAATCTGGAATATTTCCCAACATATGGAAAGTCTCTCCTATACATGAGAAAGGCAACAACAAAAACGCGGTTTATTTTTTGCCCCATCTCTTTACTCAGCTGTGTCAGTAAGGTTTTTGAAACTGACCAGGCATCTTTTCACCAATTTTTGCTCAACCTAGTGCAAGAGGAGGCATTGGATCTTGTACTATTAAAAGGTCACAATTTCCGCAAAACTGGTCAGAAGTCTCGTCAACTGGTTAATTTCTTAGTTAAAACAATTTTGATCCAATAAATGGTGTTTATGGTGTGTTCACGGACATTTCACTAGCATCGTAACATGACAGATTATAAACCTGTGGAAGATTCCATTCAAATATGAACAAAGTCATGTTCATGTAACTTTAAAATCAAATTTTAATCACCAGATTCCATTTAAACAAAAACAAAATAACATTTAAAAATTATGTAACTTAGAAATCGAATTTTTATCATGATTCCATTTAAACATAACGAAATTCAAACAAGTTTCTGTAACTTTGAAGCAAATTCCATTTAAATACAAACATGACAGAGATTAACAAAGGAATTTCTGTACAAAAGGGAAAACGTATCTTATCTCAAGCTACATGTACATGTACTTGTCCTAGACGTCGAAGAGAGTTTATGATAAATAATAAATTATTTGTAATAATTCTGCATATATTCATTTATTATAAATAACAGAAAGGAAAAGTAACTACTTTGTAATTAACTCTTAACAATTTTGACATCTTGCATATTTTCCAATTTTATCCAACCATCATATAAGCTTTCTCAAGGGTTGAACACTTTCAAAACCTTGTGAAGTGTACTTTCTGTAAATAACAGGATGCTTAACATTTTTATTTTATTTCAATCTAAATATATGAGCAAAACTCTATTAACAGTCAACTCATGTAAGATTATAAGCTTACATAAAAAATTGTTAATACTTTAAAGGTAATTTAAACTAATCTTATAGTTATAGTAAAAAAAATGCGAGTGTTCAGGATGTTATAATAGTCAATAAAACAAGCAAACAAAATTGCAACGGACTTGTTTTGTTTAAAAAATAACTTCTCTTAAAGCTGTAAGAAGAGAAATGCCAAACAATACAGATAAGACAGCAGGAGTGTGTGAACTTTCATACAAAAGATCCAGCCAAGATTACCACCAAAAGTAAACAGGTCTGTTCAATTTTTTTTATTTTAAGTAGCTATGTTTTTCAGCTGGTGTGATTTATTTCCTTGTTCACTAATATAAGGATGCGTCATCCTGTTGGGTGAAGGAAACTGCTCTCAGTGCACTGCTGGTGTGAATGGCAACAAAAGTCACTGAGTTGAATTACACCATAAAAAGATTGGCTTTGTGTTGCCCCTTCCTGATTAATCCATGGATTATAAATTTGGATTTAATATGATGAAGTAACTTGAAATTATGCTTGAATTACTCAATTATTTGGTGTATTACTTTAATATTTAACATATGACAATGCATGTACAATTTGTAGTTCTATTGCACAAACAATATACGTTCATGGTCACTAAAGTAAAACTGTTTCAAAGCTGCAACATAAAATTGGGAAACAGGACATCATTGTGCAGATTGAAAGACATCTAAGCTACATATTCAGTTAAGAAATTGTAGTTCCATGGTGTCCGACAATGAATGAAAAATACATCTTTTATACACAATGGGAAATAAAACTTTCTATCACAGTTTAAATATGTCAAATTTCAGAAGATTTCACAAACTGACAAAAATATCAGTTTTGTGAAATTTGAATCTGGAAGTTCTGAGTTGTTCTGTTTTCCAGTTATAGTATAAATGGTAGAAAACATGGACTACAGTGGACTAAATGTGTTTTTAAATTTCTTAAAATTCAGAAATTATCTTAGAAAAAGCATTGAATGTGATAACAATAAGACATGTTTAAATATTTAATATCAGTTTAATTTAATTTTATTAACAGAACACTTACTTAAATTAAAGTAGCAAGCAGGTCCACTGCTAAAGGCTTATTTTGAACAAATATACATGTACTGTACTCATAATCACAGCCAAATCACCTTTCCCCAATGTACTTTAGTTTAAGAACCGTTTTTTCCTTCATAGAGTTAAAGAGTAAAAGTTATGATTCAATATGCAATGTCGGCCTTCCTTTTTTTTAAAACTTGGTGACATACAACCCCACATCTGTGGTATTTACAGAGAAAAAGCGAAGTTTGAAGTTAATATCTGAATTTAAGATATGGACCATGCCGTGATGGCTTTATTGGTTTGCGGAATTCGGTGAAATGCAATCCTGGGCCATTTGTTTCTTGACCAGAGAAGTTTGTAATAAGACCGTGAATTGGTTCAAGTGTTGTGTTCACAACATAAACAGACATTAATATTGCCAAATCATGGAATTATGGTGGCCATTTCGTTTATGGAATTTGGTCAGAACCATACATGTACCAAAGGGGAGAAAGCCACAGTACAAGTTTCAAGTCAATCAGTGGATTTATTGTCAAATTATCATGTTTACACCACAACGGCATCAATATTGCAAAAATGCATTGGTGGTCATATTGTTTTGTGTACATGTAATTTGGTGAAATGCAATCCCATCCTTTTGTTTTAATAGAAGAAAGTTAAATTCCAAGGAATATTTTAAAATTATGCAATGGCAGCCATTTTGTTTTATGGAATTTGGTGAGATGCGATGATCCCATCTGTTGTCTTAATGGGAGGAAGCTGCGGTACAAGTTTCAAATTTTCTCAGTGAATTTGTTCTCATATTATCATGTTCACAATACATATGCATGAATATTGCAAAATTATGTAATGGCAGCCATATTGTTCTGCGTAATTTGATGAAATGCAATCCCATCCTAAGTCTTAATAGAAAAAAGCTTACTTCCAAGTTTCAAGTTAATCTGTGAATTTGATCTCAGTTATGTTCACAACACAGGTCTGAATATTGTAAAATGATGCAATGGTGGCCATTTTGTTTTACTGAATTTGGTGAAATTCTATCCTATCTGTTGACTTAATGGCATGAAGCTATATTCAAAGTTTGAAGTTAATTTGAAATTTATTCTCTACTTATCATGTTCACAACACATACAGGCATGAATATTGTTAAATTATGCAATAACAGCCATTTTGTTTTACAGAATTTGGTGAAATGCAATCCCATCAGTGGCCTAACTGGTAGAAGGTACATACCAAGTTTGAAGTTAATCAGTGATTTTTTTTTTAAAGTTAGTGTCTTCGCAAACATTGTGATGTAAGGACGGATGGACCGCCCTACTATAGAAGTGGTGGATAAAAAAAATGTTTTTTTCCAAAATAGTCAGCACAAGGTGTAAATCTAATTTACTGGAGGAGGAATTTTGTTAACAATCCCAGATGATCAGAAGCCAGGTATTTATTAGGAAGTCCACCCATCTTTTTGATCTCCTTGGAGGACAGCAAACCGTATCGCCCTATTAAGCGCAATCTGTCCTCTTCTATATTCCGAGTCACAACACGGCTGCTTTTTGTACGGGTCTGTTTGCTTCGCACATTATAGAATATGTAATCGAGGGTACAACTGGCATACTGATGGTGCGTTGTAATTTCAGCAGAGGAATGCCACAAGCGTTCAATACTATGTTTATATGCTGAAACCAGATTTAACTTATGCCACAGGCATCCACTCTTATATGATACAGGTGGACAATTTCTAATGCCAGTTGGAGGGAGATCACTATCATTGATACTTGTCACTGATGGACTACTTAATTTTGAAGTTGTCTCCCTTGTATTACAAGCTTCATGAACGGGAGTATTTGCATACACAATTTGTTTTTCCTCACTAACTGCAGAGCTTGTACTAAAGTTAGTCTTGAAAACTGTACAAACACTTTCTGGAACTTGAACATTTCTGTTCACAAGACTATGGAAATACTGACATTGATCTGTAATTTTCACATGTGGTGGTAGTAACTGCTTTCCCAAATAAATGTCTCTGCCTCGGTTTCCGTCTTGCTGCCCAGAGAGTGTACGACACAGTAACCCCTCATACTGAATAAAACCACGAACCACAAACTTATAAATATCACTGTGAGGCTGAGTGTTAAAATCTCCACACAAAACAATTGGGGAATAACCAGAACCACCCATTGGTGAATTTTGATGGGCTAACTTGTCAAGCTCAGCAAATAATAGAGATAACTGAGCCAGTTTAATATCTCCTCTCCGTGGGTTGAATAGCAAATGTGTTGTTGCCACAAACATGTCCATCTCTTTACCTTCTCTTTCTGCTGTGAGTTTGACAATGAGAGCTACATTGTCTCTATCAAGAAGATCTCCTTGGTTAAAAATGATGGGGAAAATGTCACTGATTTTGAACAGACTCCTCTTCACAAATATAGTACATCCATCAGGTTTGTCTCCGGTTCTTTTCTGGAATATCCCTTCATACCCTGCAATTAAACAGTAATCTATCATTAACTTTTTATACATAAACTTGTCAATCTTAACATGCGGTACTCTAAAATTAAAGGCCTTTAATTAGAATTTAGTTTGGGCTTGTCTGAATGGGTGAAGCCACTGACAACAAACAAAGACAAGACAGGACAAATAAAGGACAATCAAATGACATAATACAAAGACATTGTAAACAGATTGGCTTCATGTTGCCCCTTTTCCTTTTTATATATGCAGTGTAGTAAAAGGTCCCACCTAAACAGCAGCTTTTTAGAAAAATAGAATGCCCCCCGGCCTATGTTTGTTTGATTGAGGTTTAACATCATATTCAAGGGTCTTTCATTTATAATGATGACAGAATGTCTACTTCACATTGTTCCTTGCTTAAATATGGTGGAAACCACAAAGAAACCTCATAAAAACACCCCCGCCGGATAAACATTGTAGGACTCCCTCATATACCTGATGGTGGACAGGGGGACTCGAACCTCTGAGTGGTACATCAAAATTGGATTAGCAAGCAGACATTCTAACCACTAAGCCATGACAGCAGCACCCCTGTCCTAAGTTGGTTGGTCCATACCATCAGGGGGACTCGAACCTCTGAGTGGTACATCAAAATTTGATTAGCAAGCAGACATTCTAACCACTAAGCCATGAGAGCAGCACCCCTGTCCTAAGTACATGTAGGTTGGTCCATACCATCCTTAAGCAGAGGGCTGATGTGGCGGTTATCACTCTTGTTTAACCTCTACCTATGTATATACTTATTAAAGTGAGAATCTGCCCAGACAAGTGATTCTCATACGCTCTAGAGTTCCCAGGCTGACCAAATTCCACCATCAGCTACTATCTATCACATAGTATTCTCATCTCCATCTTTAAGGTAAAACAGAATAATTCATACCCCAAAACATATGTACCAGACCTACATGTAAGTCAAGCCTCAACAGAGAACAAGTCAACAGAACTAGTAAAGGCTGCCAACTTAGCAGTGAGTCAGACAAGCAGTTAACAGCAGCAAATGTTGTTAACTCAGCCACTCTAAATACTACTTGGATTTCACTCATGGGAGAGCATGCTCTCACAGTCACACTGTATCCCGTGGGCCTGAGTTGTTCCTCTTCAATCAATTTTCATAATTAAGAAGCATTTTTTAGCATATAAACATTCACCCAGAAATTCATGCAAGTTCCTAAACAGATGACAAACTGCATTATATGGACAATCAGACCCAATCCTCTGACCCCAGTTAAACTCATTTGTGGTAGGGGATAATAAATATTGTAAACTGATAATATGAAAGATTTGTCATCATTTCTAGTGCCGGGGTTTAAGTAGAGACAGGATTATGCTGTACCACTTGGATTTTGATAAATTTGGGGTAAGAGTTACCAAAACTATTTTTTTTAAAAATCACATTTTGTCTTACTTGATGGAGATGCAAAAAGCCATTCTAACCTACCTAAATCACACATTCGTGGCAGAAAGAAATCTTCATAATGATTCTCCTGTACCTCTTGTAAACACAGCACCTGGAAAAATAGATCAAGATTCTTTAGCTTGCTTGGATTTACATGCTGAAATTTTTGTTCATGCTCAATATAATGTTGCTTGTTTTGTTTGTTTGATTGGGGTTTAACCTCGTACTCAAAGGTATTTCACTGATATGATGACGGATTGTCCACTTCACACTGCTCCTGGCCAAATGAAGGTGGAAAACTGAGGGTTAACCTTGTAAAAACCACCCCAACGATTGCTAAAGCCACATTATGTGACCCTCATATACCTGATGGTTGACAGACAGGCTCGTGTGACCAGTAAATCAAAGCAGCAATAGTAACCCACACGTTACCACTAAGCCATGGCCGCAGGCCCTCTTGTCAATTCGAGGTTATTAGTGGAGGCCACCAGTGCAGCCTCGCTGGGCTACGGAAGACACTATGTAAGATCCTCCACCTCTCTACAATTTCATAAAATGACGAGTGGCCAATCAGTCCTTCTGTTGTCGCAGTTCTGTGTAGCCTAGATATGTAAATTTTAATTTGATTGGAGTTTTAGGCCATTTCCATCATATAGCAGCATTTTGCACCTCATCCCAAGAAGCAACATGTCAATTATCAATGGCTGGCTGTTTGTTTGGTTGGGGATTGCACCAAACTTAATATTCCATTCAAAAATCAACATGCCAGCCAATTGTGGCAACACACAAAAGAAAACAGACCAATCAAAAGATGGAGAAAAAATACATATGCTCTTATACTGCTGGGTTGCTGCATGAATAATAGGTAAAAGCTAAATTGCTTAGTGAAACTCCAGTATCTATGTATTTAGGTGTAGACCTCTACATGTTGCAAACAAGACAGGATAATTCTAGCAAGTCACTGCATGCCTATAAACGAAAGGAGAGTGATCACTCACACTAAATGCCTTGTCCTGACCCAAGTTGAGAATATTGAGAGTGACGGCTTACTTGCCTGTATGATTAAATTTTAACTAGTTAACATTAAATACTCTCCACAGTTCGCCTAAATCTTAATGTAGGAGAGCGGTGGATCACTCACCTATATTTTATTCATCAAGAGCCTTGCACAGGCATCAATCTAACTAAACTCAGATCTCAAAATCACTCCCTGTGTTTTGTTTGTCGCTTTATTTCATGCAATGTTGATTTGTTTCTTAAGTTGACCAATCACATTGCTTTGTAAAAATGGAATAATTCTGCTGACGAATGGAAGTTTACAGACTGTGTATTTTAACAGGATAACTGGATACAAGCACAATCAACAAACATCATTCAAACAATAAACTTTGAGTGAAGTTGCATTTTTCCCTCTTAAACACATATATCTTCTGCTTGTTTTGGCTGAATTTGGTGTTTACCTTTGGCCCCGTGTTATCTGTATTTTTATTGAACAACTGAAACTTTGACCTTTCATGAACCCCAGCAAGCTTGACTTAATTGAACAGTATATGTAAGGTGATTATGTTAGATCTAAATATAGCGATAAACAAAACCCGGAGAGGGTTTTTGAGATCTGATTTTTGTTGGATTGTCACATACATAATCCAACTCTCACTATTCATAAGCTATATACAAATTCTTTCTTTTTAGCTTCTGATTTTAAAACAGCCTGTTTCTCTAGGATTGGCACAAATTTCCAGCAGAGACAATTTTAAATGTCCAATTAATATCAGGTGTTTCTAGTGTTAGTCTTCAGATAGACTGGCTGGTTGCAGACAAAGTTAGGGTTTTTCCAGATACCCAGTAAAAAGGCTGGGCAGCAGATATGACAACTGAAGTGTGAAACGCCCCAAATGACAGCACCTTCTGATGATTGACCCTGTTTTGCCATCCTCAAAAAAACTATTTAGTTTGTCAGCCCAGAAAAAAACCCTGACATGTATACAGAAATATCTGCTGATCAATGAGCGTAGCATATTCCACAGCATATCCCTAAAAAGAGTGGCTCTCCACTCTAGCACATTCACTTTAGGCCAATGGTAATAAAGAAAAAAATAGAGTTTCCCCACATGGTCCTAATTCCATTTAATGTCCCTGTCTCCAGTTATTCCTGAAAAATACTGTTTTGAGGACAGCAAAAGTGGACTTGAGCTAGGATCATCCCCACACAATAAATGGTTCATCAAGTGGTTTCAATATTTCACACCATGTTTAAAAGTATTTAAGTATTTAACTTATGAGAGAATGATGTAGCCCAACATGAAGAGAGAAGTGTTCAGCTCTGTTAAAAATGTAATTTTCTCCCAGGGCTAAGTAATAACCCTTACAGAAAAATCCTATAGGAAAATTATAAAACCCTATAGGATTCTATAGAGAAATCCAAAAGGATTCTAAAAGATCCTATCGGATTCCTTACAAAAATCCCATAGGATCCTTTAGGATTTTTTTGTTAAGGAATGATCTATCACAAACATAAGGTGTAAAGTGTTTTCCTCTGCTGTAAAAGTAATGCTATTTAAGTGATAAGTGTAAAAGCAGCATGAATCTTGCGCAACTAAAGGGATCAACGTTGTTTTCCTTGAAACTGACACGACCAGACCCAGTATTTAATATGCTGAAGAGGATTGATTGATTGGTGTTTTACGACGTGCTTAAGGGTACATGTATTTCAATAATGTTGGAACGTTAATTTTCCTCCAGTGCTGAGTAAAGACAGCATTGCCACTCTTCAAACAAACTGCCCTTATCCAGAGGGCATGTTGAAGAGGAAGATAACAAATCAACTTAGTGAGCCTGATTAGATAGCCTGTAATCAGCAGTTATCAAAACTTGTATTCTGATTGTATTTATGGCTTTCATAATCATGCAAGAGCCAATTTGGTAACGGACTTGGTCATTTACATGTATTTAAGATTGATTGATTGATTGATGTTTTAACTTTTTTGGTTATCTTCCTCGTTAAGGGTATTAATATGAAGACTAAAGTGTTGAGCTTACATCAGGCTTATAAGAGGTGATCTCCTGCAGTAGGCGAGTTCGTCTGTTTTCCCATTGGCAGTCATCTTCAGAACAATGAGGATATAAGTAAGAGTTGTTTTCTAATAACTGCTGCGAAAGGACATTGTATGACAGGATTGTGAATTCCACACCTGGTTTTCTTCGTGCCATGTGAGCTCGTCCATACTCTGTGTACTCCCACTGTCTCTGTATTGTACCATCTTCTGTTCAATCATATATTATTCATATTTATTATCATTAATTATAACAACAATTCAACAAAGAAGAAAAACACTTCAACAGCATTGGTCCCTGTTTAAGTCATTTGATTGGGATTTAACATCCTGCTTAAGGTTTCACTCCTATGTTGGCCTTCAAGCCCACCCTCACCACTAACATCAACAAACAGAGACAGGACAATCACAGGACAATGGTGTTCTTAGAGAGTAAAAGCTAGATGTACCTTTATAATACACTCATAAAGTGTGTTTTACTTTGTTTAAACAAAAAACAGAGCTTCTTCAAGTGTAAAGTAAAAACAGCAGGACTACAGGCTTGGGATTTTGTTTGTATGATTGGGGGTTAAAGCCATACTTAAGGTTATTTTAGGTAAAACAGATCAGATTCATGTTGTAAGTTAGTAAGGGCAACATGAAGCTCCCAACTGGGACCCCCTGCCAAGGCAATTGACATGTGTTCATGGGCCATTTTAACTCGAATGCTTGCATTCAGCTTAACATAAAAAATTGTGCTAATGTTACAGTAGTTTTACACTTTATGAATTCTCCTCTATTATTTTTATCAGTCACTAACTCCCTATCAGTTAAGACTTTAAAAAATTCAAATTAACCAGAGTACTTAAGGTTATTTTAGGTAATGCATAAGAGTTTTACAAAATTTATGGATGTACAAATTTGCAAGCCGCCAATGAGGTTTGCACTTTAAATGAATAAGGACTTTGGATAACAGGTACCAAAACTACTGTTTAAAAGCTGAAACCTCACATCAAAGAAAAAACATGCATACAACCAATCATAGATCTAAAGATAAATTAGAAAAGCATGGGCCTTAGGTAGAACCTGGAATTTATTTCAAAAATTGCATGAATAACTAATACTACATGCATTTGAATAAGAAAAATATTTTAGGTTTGTCAGATATCTCCAACCACCTGTAACCATTATTATGAATAATAAACAGAAACATACCAATATCAGCATGGCATATATGTGGGGAAGATGATGTCTCTTTGTCGTAACTCTCCTCTACATCAGCTGGGCTCTTTTGGAGGGCTGGCTGGGCAGCATTTGAACTGGAATACCTAATTACTGGCTGTTTTGTGGGTATTTTAGTATGACTGACGAATAGTCCTGAATTTGGCATGTTTCGCCTGGAATGATGTAAACCTCGTCCCCTTATATTGCCAGAACGATAATTTTGTGTTGAACACCACGTAGCTCTATAAGGATGTGGGTACATGTAAACTGGTCCAGCTCCATTAAAGAAGCAGGGATTCAAAGATCGCGTTTCATTTAACATACAGGCTGGTCTGATGTGGCGTTGATCGCTACTGTATGCATGCTGGTTAGCTTGGTGAGAGAATTGACGTCGGCCACCTCTGAAATGTGAAGCACTTCTGTCAGAATATTGAGGTATGTAGTGGGAATTCATTTGGGCTGTGTGTGGCCCTGGTGTCCGCTTCCCATGAACATGTAGCTTTCCTAGCGAAGTGCAATACTCTGCTACTGAATCGACTTCTGTTGTACTTGCTTGGCTGTTTTTTGAAGTTATATGCTCATTCATAACCCTCCGTGCACTTGATCCCAAGACTTGTCGAATCGTAGTGCTGTTTATTCTGTCAGAACAAAAAATTCACTATTATTTTCAAGTTGAACTTAACTTAATGCATTTATAAATTAATGTTTGTTCAATTGGTGTATCATTTGATACTCAAGGGCAATTCACTTATATTATTTTATGATGACAGATTATCTACTTCTCACTCTGCATTACTTACATATTTGGAAACAGGAACAGTGTTATAACCACACTCATGATGTGGTTTTGTATACCTCTCTATTAGTGCTGGGTTGTGAAAGTGGAATGCATTTACTGGGCACTGGTGATTCAGGGCCTGTCATGGATGGAGGAAAGTATTGAAGATTTGTGGACAGTGCATAGAAAGCTGCCTTTCTAACTTGTGGTTAGAACACTTTTAAAATATCAGTAATACTAATATAGTAATCATTAAACTCAAAAACAAATTAATGAAATCCATTGACTTCGAATTGTTTTTATCAGGACTCATATCATATTTATAAAACGTTATAAACCTAAAAACTAATAATAATTGTTAAAAAAAAAGAAGAAATAAACTATTAAAGGATCTGTGGTAATGTGAATTTAAATTTAATATCCAGCAATGCTAATATTGTTTGGCACAAGACCTGTTTTGTTTAATTATATTAATACAACAATTTGCTGACTTCCAAGTATGATCCATGTTTTTCTTTTAAACATAACCATTGAAATTCGCACTGGTTAGCAGGACCCAAACCAGTAAAACAGTTCAGTCATGTACACCTGCTTCAGACTACTTACAGGTACACTACTAGTCTACTCACGGCTCCCGATAGAGTGCGTACATGTATTTGCATATATTATGCAGTATTTTTGTGCAAATAAGCACAGAAACTAAAATAGCTGCGTGACAAAATGCAGTAGAATATTCCATTGCGCAAACATCTTTATTTACATGCGTAAAACAATGATAGAAAACTCGGAACCATAGTTGATATTGTCAGAGTAATGTGCGTAGACGTACGGTATGAGAAAAACGCAATCTGACATAACAGAATATTGCCCAATGACGGGCCTCATTTTGTGCAGGAGTTTATTGATACAATCTCCGTTGTGTTGATCTTTTTGCACTATTAGATATTCAAGTTATTTAACGTAATATAAACATGAAAAATGCGCCATCTAGCGTTAGTACTGTAGGTTCCAAGTGATGGCGTTAGTTTTTGCGATTATCTGAAGCTTTAATAGCGATGAAGTTTCGCGCTACATGTAATGATAACGTCAATATTTTTTAATACATTGTCTGCTTTTGCTGATTGTGTCAAACAGTGTGAATAGAAAATTACATTCAATGTAGACCGCTATTTATATCTAAAATAGCATCTTCAACCCGTCTTGATGTTTACATGGCAAGTATCAGTATTCGATAATTTTATTTATACTGGACATTTAATGAACCAAAATATACAACAACAAAAAACAGTAAGGTGAATAGTCAATATTTAGGTAAAGTCGCTATTCTAACAGTTTGGTCACTTTAGATATGTTGGTTCCTTTGATGAGGAATCTAAGGCTATTAAAGGTAAGAAACTGTCAAACATCACAAACTGAACATACATGTATACATTGTACGTTATTTTGTTAAAAAAAAAAAAATTCAAATAATTATCAAGTTCTTTCTTTATTTGATAAACCCCTGGTATCTGCACAAGAAGAAGTATGATGAGAAGTATCTCCCCCTCCCTCAAAAATGAAATAAAACAATAATAAAAACAAAATTAAAAACAAAAACCCTCACAACAAACTAACAAAAAGATACTGTGGGATCGAACACAAAAGTTATCTTTATTTATATAAAAAGAACGTAGAATAGAGGATACATCGTGTTATACATGTGAAGTACCGTATGCTATATGATTTATCTACATATTCTGAAAATACCCCCATGCTCTGAAAAGTGAGGGTAAATATTGTGTTACTTTTAAGTAAATTTGTAAATGCTCAAATGTGATCCCACCTAAACCCCTCTTTAATGGGACATAATGTATTTCTAAAAAGCAATCACACTGACACAGGGATGTAGATCAATTACAATCGATGAATCATCTCATGTTCTAGATAAACTCCCAAAAACAAGTTTTGTAATAAACCTTAATCTCAAGTTATGGTAACCTACTGACAAGATATTCGGCATGGGTTATGTATAAATCAGTCTACCAATTAGTATTTCATACTGAGATATTATATAGAGATTAACCAATGAATATATATGTATTTATCTTTATCATATACCTATGAGTCTCACCACACAGATACAGAGGCATCATATATTTATACGTATCAGATGGTTCATGTAGTACGTACGATCTACTTTCAATTTTATCATTCTATATGACAGCGCCCCCTATATATACAGGGGAAACCCCTCAACTTTGGGTAGCAGAGAGCAACACTTGGCAACCAGCGATTTGTTCCATTTATGTTTTGGTTTTTTTTAAATAAAACTAATTTACATTATGATTTCACCCAAAAAAGTCACTGGTTGGTGTTTGGAATTGAACTATGCTTTCTCGCATGTTTTACTAGGGTGTGTAATTTAATAGAACAAATTCCTGTGCTCTGCCAGCTCAGTCACTGGGGGTTTCCCTCTGCGCAGTAATATGATTCTAATGTAAACAAACTTGCGTTCTTCTATAAATTTCATTTTCAAACAATCTAACTGTGTTTTTTAATAATTAAATAATAAAATCATGTTTGTATTTTTATAGGTTTAAAAAAGGGAAATCAGACAGCCCGTTTTATTACATGATTTCACAATTAAATATTGGATTATTTAAAATCTTGGACTTTATAGTATATAAGTAATACTTTGCCTCTGTCAAGCGATCCTCGCTGAAAGTTTTGTCAAATTTGTCCCAACAATCGAACATTTCAAGAAACATTGAAGGTATATGATAAACAGATTATATGTAAAGTGCGTGTTACGTGTCGTTGTATCAGGTCTCGTTGTCTCAGGTCCGACTGCGTATCAATCTCACTCTTCGTGCTCGATTGATACTGCAGTCCGACCTAAGTCACCTTGAGCTGAGACATCGTCACGTATCACGCACTGTACATATAATCTCTATATGTAAAACAACAAAAAACATCCAGTTTTTTTGGTGCCATTATTTCTGTTACATAACCAGGATCTCACGTGAAACAAAAACGTAGTACGGAGACTGAGCTTCACACAGAGGTGAATGCCAAGTGAGCCTATCATACAGAATGGATTGCTTCATCGTGTGCCTTTCTCATATATCTGAAGTCGAATGGGGAATTTACAGCGTTTCAATGAATGAGGATCAGACGTCCGACACGCTAACCATTGAACCACGGCCGAGGGCCCTCAGAAAAAAGGAAGGAAAGAGAGGAGATACATTTCTCTTCTTATACCAGCTACTGCGCCCAGTACCTGTCTAGTTTCCAGTCTTGAATTTCTCTGTCTAAGAGTAGTACCTTAGTTGTGTCTAATATGTAAAATCAATGGACATCTCCATCAGCAAATTACATTCCTTTGATTTGCCGATCTTTAAGGGTCTTTAACAGCTATCAATGTTATTTCCATAACTAGCAAAGGTAGTGCTCGTCATGCTCATGGGTATTTCACTTATATGAAGAGTTACCGCTTTACAACCCGGATGCACACTCCTTAAACCTCCACGTGTCCTCCATGTTCACCGGAAAACCAATACAGAAATTGTTTCTATACCCAGTTTGCGCCTTCGTTGATAATTCAAGTTCCCTCTGTTAAGCGGCCCAGAAAGTCGTAAAGTTCAAATTTGAGATGATTTGTACCACTATATTTCTTGACACCAATACTACATTTTGACGGGGATAATACAATATCTTTTTTGAATTTCAGACACCCACACATTGGTTAATCCACATACAGACGAGGTAAATCTGTCTTATTTGTATGTCTAGAACAAATGTGTTTATTCTGGTTGTCACAGTCGATTTCGCCTTATCCCAAAACAATTGACAATTAGCCCATTAATTTATTCAAGGCTATAATAAACCATTTTTTGTTTGTTTTTGTCAGTTGTGTCGTCTTCGCTAGCTTAAGAAACAATTATACAGACAATGTATACAGTATTCTAAATTCTTACCGATGCGATCTGTCTTCTGTCACCCATATTCTTTACGCTTTGCTCTTTATTAAAATACTGATCAGTGAAAAATTAAATTGTCAGAAACTTAACCATGTGGTTTTCTTTGCAGAATAGAAAACGTGCTGCAAAAATAGACTTCCCATGTTCATGAACATTTCGTGTAAAGCATTGGTCATATATACCCAAGTATTTGTGACAAACTGAGAGTTAAAGATATAATAGGGTTTCCTCAATTGGGTTCTGTACCCTAAATGTTGTACACTAGGTTATACCTAAATTTGGCAGAATGTTGACGTTTCCAGACTCTGGGTCAAAACCGGAAATAAATTGAGTTAGACCAATGGGAGCACGTGCAGGAGCTGCAGCTCCATGGACACGTGGCTGAGATGATTCGCGGCCTGTTTTCCACAGCTCTTTAAACGTAAATGATAGTGTGCATGTTTCTCGCCATTTTATAATATGAAAGCCGTTAACGACTATCTGGGTATCGTGTTTAAGTTGATACTGACACAACGTGTATAAGAGCTTTCCTTTATTTCGCCGATTAATCTGCATGTGTTTGATTTAAAATGTAAATTTCATTTGATCGTGTTTAAGGGTACAGATCTTATAACTACGTTAATGGCAAGTCTTTGAATGTCACCAGACGCCTCAATCAACCAAATTGGCTTATCTCGACTATATTAACCTTCCCACTTCTTCAAATAACATTAGCAGCTTAAAAGACCACTAAAGATCGGCAATCAACGGGCATTGGGCTTTGACAAAATAGGCAAATCAAAATCGTTTAATTTCCTTTCGCTCTAAACCGGCTAAGAGTTTTCCCTTTATTGTCGGGTGTTACAACTAACGTCTACAGAAGGTCGTTAGAGAGACTTTCGTGAAATAGATTCGTCCGATGATTTGCATCTTTTGTAGGAGAAGCAAAGAAACATACAACCACTGTCGTTCTTAGTCAAGTCTCCTTAGAAAATATATCTAAATATATATTCCGTAATAAGTAGGCAGGATTTTATGTTCAACACTATAAACATCCTTGACCTACGTTGGCGTTTAATTTTTATATATATATATTCACTTCCGCAAGGCTCTCTTAGCAGAGGTGACGTTAAGTATTATATGCTGTTGGCAAAGGTTTAAACTATTTGAATGTAACGCAACAACATTGAACTATATGATTTCTTCAAGGTAAAAACGAAAACTGTATTTTGTTTTGGTTTATTAATCTAACGATCTTAAGGAGAATTTATGGCGACGGTCCAGGGTGCTTTCTGTTGTCTTGGAGCTCTGGCACTTTAGGGGCAACACAAAACTGAGCTGTTGTCGTGTATATATGTGTGTGCGTGCGTGTGGGTGTTTGTGAGATGTGGGGGTGAGCGTGTGTGTCTACGTACGTTTATTAAATTTTATTTAAAGTGAACACTTCACACAACATAGATTGCATTTTGAAGTTGATTGAAGGCGCCAAGAAAGTCCGAAAGACTTCTGTCAAAGATAGAATGAAGCAATACGTTTATACTGTATGCGAATACCATTTATTATGCATCGATGAAGAGTCTGTTCGCTTTTTCTTTTTTAATATTTTGATATGACAGATATCTCTGTATATTTAAAGAGATAATTAGGAGCCAGATTTGTTGTACCTGTTATTACCTTGTTATACCCCCCTTGGTGGTGGTGCTTCATTGTTGAGACGATACGATTGATTTATGCCATCAGAAGGTGTGTAAAAACGAAGATTCACCAATCTGGTGGGGTAACCATTTATTGATAATTGTCCGGTGAACAGTTATAGAAAGATCTGCATTGCATTATACCCTTTGAACAGCAAGTATACTATATATTTTGAATAAATGAAGAAAGAAACATTTGCTTGCCTCCACCGGGAATCGAACCCGTGACCTTGGGTTACAGGCCCAACACTCTACCGACTGAGCTACAGAGGCTCACGGCAAAGTGAATCCCGAATTCTTACC
>JAQQZZ010091160.1:0-17719 GCA_030265115.1 Mopalia vespertina
ATGCGTCTTTTCTGGTTTTATGTTGAGCTTATTTCAACCTAATTCTTCAATGACACATGGTTAAAGTAATTAATTTCATTACAGTTTGCCTACAATGGACATCCTAACTTTCTAAAACTAGGAAAACTTATATGATATGCTTTATTGCTTTTGATCATCTGCCCCACAGTCATTACAAACATGTATATCAATACAACTGAACACTGCACAGAGTACAAGGGATTTGCGTATGTAGGCTGCAAGATTTCGTAATATCGAGTTTTCCTTTTTCCTGTTTGGGTTTTTCCAATAATGGCATGGTATTAATGCTTTTCTTATTTCAGCAAATAAGTGACAAACAATTAAAAAATGATACTCATCTTCTAACACATTACATGATGTACATTTATGATCGTCTACAGGAATTACCCGTGGCGTTTGCCACCTACCCACCTCGACCTGTAGTTTATGAAACGAGACCCGTATTCTGATCAATCTGAATATAAATTTTTAGACCGGTAGATTGAGGTACATTTGAAACTCTTGTGGAACCATGCAATCTTTCTTCCTTGATTTGGACAAACATATAACTATACAATTTCTAGATATCACTTCTTGTTTTGTCATAGAACACAACGTTTCGATCCATATGCCTGTATCGTCATCAGGTGTAAATTGACTATAAAGTGGATAAGTTGAATGCTATATACCAGTATGGGGTAGTTAAATAAACAAGGTCAAATGTTTTAGTTCACAGTGTGGACCATAACCATTGATAATGTTACTAACATGCTACATGTAAAATAAGTATGCGATTAGAATTATAAAAAGATTAATGCTCCAAAGTAACTGCCTGTGTAATTTACTGTCTGAAGTGGAATAAGAAATAATCTGTACTAGCACAATTATAAAATAGATAGATAAACATGGAGAAAATAAAAAATCTTATGGTTTTATGGAAAATATAAGGATGTTAACGAATTCTATGATAAAAACAAAGCTAGTAACATTAAATTCATATAAAATATATCTGCAGGCATTGTTAGCAAATAAATTTACGTGGGAAATGCATTAATTAATACTACCACCCTTGATATAGAGCGCTATAAATATTGAAGTGAGGGTGAATATGGTACTTGGGGCTAGAAGAATAATATATATTAGAACCCGTTCTATAATTTGGTAATGAATTGCACTCATCACTGTTCAATTCAGGTTTCTGATTTTGAATGGCCAGCGGCTCGCGTAGCATACGTCTCTTCCAATTGTTTGTGTTAGCAGAGACAATTTTACAGTGTCCTATATATGGCAAGCCGTTTTATCACCTCTATCTGTATTATACATAAGTTGAATTCGTTAACACATGTGTGAGATTCTTTTTTCACATATGTAAAATAAATGACTTTATTTTACATATGTGAAAAATAATTTCACATGTGGGGAAAAGAATTTCACATATGTGAAAAAGAATTCAACATATGTGGAAAAGAAAGTAACTCGTACTTTCAAGTTATCGTGTTCACAACAAATGCAGACGTGAATAGTGCAAAAAAGGGCAATGAAGGAGATGTTATTTTTACGGATTGGAGACAAGCAACCCAAAACGTCGTCTATATTCCATGTTTGTAGTTAATCTGTAAACTGGTTTTCAAATTATCATGCTAATAACATGTGTGATGGTCGGACGGATATCTCCCTCAGCACTTAAATAGTGGGGTATAGACAAATTAAGATCAGATAAACAGTACAAAATCACTTATGAAGGTAAAGTCACTTGAGGTTAAAAATTAACCCGTGGAACAATACATTTTGCGAAGACTCATTAAAAAAGGCAAAAGAAAAACAGTTCTGATATAATACATCACTAGAGTCTCAAATGTAACTTTTAACTTTTATTTAGCTTTACAATTTCCGTGGAATTCGTTGGAATGTGATTAGGTGGAATGTAATTTTATGCTATAAAGACTAGAGATCTCTAGTCCTCAGATCATATAAGATATCTTCTGACTCTGAACTGATCAAAATCAAGAAATGCCTATCTTGGAACCGTTATTCCAAACGGCAAATGGCCTCATAAAACAATTTATGCAAACTTTGGCAAACATAATAAACCTACTTAAAAAAGTGATATTCTTAAAATTTGGATAACACTATTGAAAAACATGGCAAAATTCTAGCAAAGAAATGTTAAAAAAAAGTTAAAAAGTGTTATCAATAGACCCATGATCATTAAAATACATTGGCAAAGGACTAAGCTAATTTTCTTAACAAACATTAATGACCCAATTCCTAAAGAGTATCGTAACTCTATTGTTTATAAGTTTAGTTACCCTGGGTGTGATTGTGATTACATTGGTAAGACTGACAGAAATGTAATAACTAGAAATAAAGAGCATACGAACTGTGGCAGTGGGATCTACAAACATATCTGTTTTTGATCTGGATTTCAACAAATTCAGGGTATTTTAATTCTACCAGATAACCTCAGCAATAATAATGCTATTGATACTTTTGCAGTAATATTGGTAAATTTTGAGACATAAGACTCAGCAAGACATTGGTATGTTCTCCTCTTCTAAGAAATCCTAAAGAAATATGGAGATTAAAAACCAAAGCCATGACCAAACAGCCATTAATCCTGCTTTGATAGGTTTATTTATCATATTTTATTACTCTTCTCGGTATGATACATGTACCTTCATAAATTGGCTTTTATTGTAAATAATATTGTAGAATAATACATTGTTTTTGTTTTTTTAACTTATGTATAATCCTTAACCCCTATACATGTGTTTCATGTCACCGTTCACATTACTCTAATAATGATGGCGAGATAAATCGCCTTTATATTGTTTTACGGAATTTGATGAAATCTCAACGCATTCGTCATCTTAACGAGAGGAAGATACAATAAAAGTTTCAATTAATTGGTGAAATTGTTATCAAATTACCATGTTAGCGTGAATATTGTAATATTAAGCAATGGTGGCATTGTAATTTTTCGAAATTATGGACGGTTATTACCATGACCGGATCCTTCCAGAATTGTTAAAATGCTAAAATTTTTTAACATAAAAACAATTAAACATTGTGGCATAAAGTAGATATTTGTATAATGATTGTGACATGGACATGAAATCTACCAATAATAAACATTATTTTTGTCTTTTCACAAATGTCGAGTGAACTTGTGCACCTATAGTTCATATAAGCGCCAGCTATCGCCAGGTGCTCAGGTAAGTCTGGGTCATCGTGACATTTAGCAATTGCGATTGGCTTTTTTTATTACGCCGTAATATGAGTGAAATTACCTTAAGTATGGCGTGAACCATATGTAAAGATATCGGAACATAAGAAAAATCACCAATACCGGGTGAGTTTCCCACAATTTCAGAAATAGCAATGTGCAATACACATTGTTGAATGTGTATATATTGTTGAATAAACGCGTATCCTGTTAACAGCGACACTATATGACACGCACATTACAATTGAAAATGAAACTTTATCCATATCATTATCAAGACCGATCCAGGGAAGATCATTTATTCTTTAATGAAATAAGACATTTATAGACATAAAGTGACTATTTACAACACAACATAATAATTTCGACGCATTGGCACAAAAGCGAAAATAAAAACAAGGGTTTGATGCACAAAGAGTCGAGCACACATTAAACATTGGTTAATCTTCAAGGGGAACTCCCCTAAATTCACTGTCTATAACTGTTATACTTAAGTCTATCCGAAGAATGCTAATCTTATCATATACAAATTACACGTTTACCATTTAATTTTCACTTTATAAAGGCTTTACTTTGGCGTGATAGTTTGTCATTAACGATAATTTAAGTATACTTTTGCGTAAAAATTTTAGAACATAGATTTCGCCAAAAGGTATGCTTTAATAAAAAATAAAAAAATAAAAAAATAAAAGCGATTCTATTGAGCGATTGGGTGGATCTTCCCGTTGCCAAGTTACCGTCTTTAAAAGATTCGCAATATAAACACATTCGGCACAATTCCGTAGTTTTGGGGGATTTGGGTTCCCATTTGGGAATTGTTGTTTGTTCCGAAAATTTAACCTACGTTGCCAAAAATAGAATTTGCTATGCATGTGCTGCTTTTTTATTCAGTAGTCAAAGGTTAGAAGCACGTTAAACTATTCTGCCGAATTTAACAGTATATAATTTAATAATAATTATTCAGTCTTTCTGGATGAGTCACTTCTTTACGTTTGAATCTTTATGTGCTATCTTCTGTAAGCTTTATGTTACTTTTGTGCTCTAAGAGCTAAGAGACAAATCGGTGAGAATCTGTTTGTGATTTCTTTCTTTCTTTGTTGAGCGTTCTGTGGTCGTTATATCAGGTCATTTTAAAACAAATAAACAAATAAATAAACAAACAAACAAACAAACAAAATGGAACACAGGTTAATGGATGTCAACGCTTTCTTTGCTATATTTAACGAGACGTTTTGTGAAGTAATCGAGAAGAAGGTGATGTACATATACCTGAGTTTCAGTAATGATGTGGTATTCCTTCGTGCTTATGTATACATGGTTAGATTAATTCTTTACGTAAACTATATCGTGTTACGGCTCCACGTAAATACCGTGTGATAAATATACAGAGTAATCAAGAGACCAGGTAATCATATTCAGCTGCGTTAAACAAATGGCATGACCCATATCGCTTACAGGTCTCATCCCGGAATTGTGTCAACACTCAGGACAGAGAAGTAAAAATCGATAGTGATTAGTATGGAAGCCTATAGCTGCCATATCGCAAACTTTTAAAAGGACGACCTACATTCAATTATTATATTATCTGCAACTGACTAGCAACTACCCTGCAGCTTACTAACAACTATTAAACATACTAGTAACTGTTTTCTGTTTTTCTGAACATATCCATGACTGTTTCTTTTCTATATGTCACATAAAGTTCCACAACACGAGAGTATAATTATTTCCAAACCGTATTAACATTATATAATATACCACCTATATCATGCAAGGCGCATGAGTGTATATTTTCTTGGCATGTATAGGCCTAAGTGTCGTTCTCTTCTATTTGAAATCCGGGTACCTTGTTCAAACAGTGTCGGTACGTTTTGAATACCGATCATTCAGAGCCGATTTTGCGCTGCTGTTGGGTGCAACCGTAGGACTGGAAGGGAGAATTGGCATCTTTTTAACTTCCCGTTAACGCTAGAACTAGAAAGAATGTAGAGGGGGTACCCGAAAGTAGAATGAATTACGCGAAATATCGGAGATCACATGCCATTGCCTACACATGCCCTACAACCGATTCACGTTAACGCCTATATGCCAGGCCATTATTTCTAGTGCGATATAAGCGATTGGATCTGGTTTTAGCTATCAATCGTCTTTCCAAGAACGCGACCCAATTTTCTTTACACAATATTCTAGGATATGACACTGAATAAAACCTATTTTAGTAAGTTATTCATGTTATTCTCATCGTTCAATCGTCATCAATTTTAATGTAATTTTAAATTATGCAGGGTTTCAAAGCATACATGATGAACCTTTGTTGTACTTAATGGGACGTTTACAGGAACACAAAGCTTTGGATAATATCCAAAAATAAGGTGTATAGAATGAGATATATTACAGCATACTGACGTCACTTCATTCACGGGTGCTATGTGACATTTAACAGGTACACAGCATGCGAGTTATCATGTAGCTTCAATCTATACTATTCATGTTATACATAGAGTTGTGTAAACATGCAACACAAACGCTTGTGACTCTTTGTGTGCACGGCAATTCTAAGTCTGGTGAGAGGAAAATTATATAAATCCCTAAAAAAACTGAAATTAAACAAATGAACAACAACTTTAACGCCAAGCAACAGCGAGCTTTATTTTGTTGACTGGATCCAGTCCAAAAGAGGATTCCATGTTGGTGGATTTTAACACACAACTCTCGGGGTTAGGCACCGAATCGCCAGCAGTAAGTGCCGGCCACCTAGCCCACCGGCCACATTCGTGCAGCAAACGAATTTACATGTCAAACTACGCAAGTAACAAAATGTCAGACTGATAACCTTAAGCATATATGTTTAAAACGAGAGAGGTGTTTACATTTGGGGTAATTTTGTTTTTAGGAATTCCACCTTGACAAAAAAAATAAAAAATCTTAACGGCTTGTTATTTTATGATCAAACAATCGGTTATCATGTTGTTGTTGTTACTGAAGTTGTAGTTTTACAGCCTATTCCCGTGTATGGATTTCGCGGACCGCCAATCCCATTTTTTGTTTTATCACTTGGCTACAGTAGTTTAAAAAAAATTAGTTATCATATCGTTGAGTAGCAACTTGAGACTACGAAGCAATTAATATTGTTTACCTCGTGTCAAATTGTTTTGGTCTCGTTGTTCGCAATTGATATCAAGAATAGCCGCATTAGTGCAAAGCTAGTTGGTTGTTTTATCACGGGTTCAACTTAACCCCGGCTAATTTCCCTTATATGACGGCGTGTCAGCTGCGGAGACATATGAAACCAGCCTTCATATAGAAGGCAACCCAAGAATGGATTCATAACAGTGCAATAACAACAAGCTGAGTAGCTAGCATGTCCACCGCTATAAAGGCTTGTTTTGAAAAAAAAAATGCTCATAATTACAGCCAAATCACCTCTTCCTACTTATGTTTTAGAGCAGTGCTTTTCTTCAAGGAGTAAAAGAGTAAATGTTATGGTGTTTATCCCCATTTTGGTGCAATATGCAATGTCGGCCATATTTTTGTGTCAAACTTGGTGAAATAAAACCACATCTATGGTTTTAACAGAAAAAGTGAAGTTTGAAGTTAATATCTGAATTGGAGTGATGTTCATATATTATTGGTTTGGTGAAATGCAATCCCATCTGTTTCTTAACCCGGGGAAATTTAGTTTTTTTGTTTTGGGTTGTTTTGCGTCATTTGATGAAATGCAATCCCATCCTAAGTCTTAATAGGAGGAAGCTAACTTTCAAGTTTCAAGATAATGTCTGAATTTGATCTGTAAAGCTATCATGTTTACAACACATGCGTGAATATTGTAAAATAATGCATTGGCGGCCATTTTATGTTAAGGAATTTGGTGAAATGCAATCCCATCCTTCGACTTAATAGTAGGAGGCTATATTTCAAGTTTCAAATTAATCGGCGATTAATTAGTTACAGAGTTATCATGTTTATAACATGTACAGACATGATATAGTAAAATGATGCAATGGTGACCATATTATTTGGTGGAATTTGGTGAAATGCAATCCCATCCGTTGGTTTTATGGGAGGAAACTATATTCCAAGTTTGAAGTTAATCCGTGAATTTATTCTCCAGTTATTGTGTTCACAACATATCCAGGCATGAATATTGTAAAACTATGCAATAACGGCCATTAATTTTACAGAACTTGGTGAAATGCAATACTATCCGCCGTCTTGACATGAGGAAGCTATACATACCAAGTTTGAAGTTAATCGGTGAATTTGTTTTCAAGCTAGGGTGTTCACAAACATTTGAGGCGGACGGACGCCGAGTAGCATTTCTAATTCCCCACTACTATAGTAGCGGTGTACAAAAAGAAAAAAATTCGTATTGCCAGACACAGTATCAAATGCCTGAGAGCATATGAGCACAAACCCCCTGCTTGCTGCTAATGTCTCGTAATGGTAGTTACGAAAAACCTTAGTTCAGATAACTGTGAGAAACTGGCACCCTTGTTTTTCTAGGCTTGCAAATGCATGATAGAATATGATGTTATTTTAAACTTAATAAAATTATAGCAATAAAAAATGGGACCGTCTTTAGCGTGATTTCTGACATCGGCACTGAATTTTATCAAGCTAACTCAGATATTTAAACAAGACACTGCTTCCAAAGTCAACTAAAATAATTATATTTTGATTATAAAAATTACTTGAATAAAAACCATTTTTTTTATTATTGCTCAAAGGGCCTCTGCATGGTATCCACATTATTCGGTCTGCTATCTACAATTTTGTATTTGCAAGCTATAGCCGTTTTTTTCTTCCATAGATGAAACTAGATTTATAATACTATAACACGCTTCCTTTGTAAAGTTCCCACAATAATAAGGCAATAGCTCTGAAATTACCAGCATGGCTTTACACCTTCGTGTTATAAATAATCAAAGCAACTTGATTCAATTGTCTACACAATTATTCAGCTAGCCACGAATCTCATACGGGGGACAAAAATACCACCTCGCTGGGTCTGTTCAAAATGTAATCAGAAATTCGGTTGCGAAAGTAATTCATTTTGAACCATATGTGGTATCCTAGGCCATAAAAAAGATACGACAAGATTTGTTGCTGGGCTTAGCAATTATAAACGATAAAATATCGATGTTTAGAGAGCAGCTACAATTAACACTAGAGAATTCACTGGCGTATTTTCATTAGCCTTTGTCCGATTTTTGAAGTTATGTCCATATTTTGTCTCATTAATGTATAGCCGGGTAACAGTGAATAATGAATAATTAAGATATGGAAATTAATTTAGTATACCAAACGCGTTGTGTGCTTCTCGATTTAAGTAGGTGATCCATGAAATCAAATAACACAAGCTTATCCCATATACCATTTAATATACCCTCCTAATTCAGCCAAATAATTCCGTAACATTGCAACTTGCCAGGATTTTCCTGTTAACGGTGGTGTTTTGTTTGGAACCTCTTAGAGTCGTTAGTACTAACTGCTCCGTGTATCTCAAGTCACGTGTCAGTGTCATGCAGTGTGACATCGCTTCAATCAGTCGATATGATATGTGGCAAGAAAACACCACTGTTTAACCGTGCTGAAGTCACGTGCATGAACATGCGCATACTTCTAACTACGGTCAAGTTAATTCCTCACTGCAAGCCACTTAAAATCTGCTTGCTGGGTATACATGTGTATTTGCAAAAATAAGATTATTCAGCGTGTTTTTAATTGGCCTATATCTCTGACTCCGCTTTATACATCGCAAGTAATATTTCGTTTTCGGCGAAGTAGAGCTCCATAACGTATAGGAACATGGTCAATGGGACAGTCCAAGTCTATCTTATGACCGTTCTTTGAAGCTGAAGTAATGTCTTTGGGTAGGGACAAAGATTCCAGATGTAACTGATATTGTTAAGTTCATCTTTACTGCGCACAAATCACACAGAAACTCTTTGAAAACAAAAACAAAAAAACCCCCAGAAAAGTGCGATAACCGTTCGAATTCTTTCTCCACCATCTGCATGGGATAATGCGATCGAAAAAAATCTAAAGTTTTCAAACAATTTATACAAGCTGTAATCAAAGACTAAAAGAGGCAATGTGGCAGTGTTATTTAACGCCTTTTATCGTTTCCTAAGGACTTGTTTATGATGAAGGGTATATGTTAACTTTGTTTATCAGAATAGGAAATGGCATTTTGTTGCATTGTCTTATATAAACTGTATATCCAAGGGATCAATGATGGCCAATACAACAGTAAGAATATCAGTAAGCTTAGTTCGATTCCTTTGGGATAAATCTGGCCTTGTAAACATTATTAAGAGACCAGTACGCATTCAGTAAATCACGGAGACAGCTTTACAACGAAGAAAACATCGTCGTTACAGCTCTGAACAACATTCCAGTATCCCATAAAGAGTTTTCCATGTGTTAAGTCTACTTTAAATACTCCAGAGTTTTTGGTAAACATCCGTCAAACTGGAAAACGTCAGAGAAGTTCCGAGATCAACAATGGTATAGACATTAGTCCAAATTCAACAGGTATCTGACAGAGACAAGATTCGGACATGTTCTGCCCATTTTCATATTGTTTCTCATCGGTCCTGGGGCGGAATTTAAGAGTCACACAGGATTACGGAAAGTATGTACATTTTAAAACTTATCATAATTTTGAGTTCATCAAAGCAATAATACAAAAGTATACAATTTAAATCCTATCTCTCACCTGGGGGTTCAGCGAAATAAAAGATTCTCACATTTACAATTTACAACAGCTGAAATAACAGACTAAAGAAGCAATGTGTTCGTGTTGTTTAACGTCTATACTCGTTTTGTAACGATTTCTTTCTGATAAGGGTATATACTAACTATGTTCAGCAACTCAGTACATGACCAATTATTGTAAGGCTGACTAAACCGACTATAGCAAACTGGCACATATGATTGAAACAAATGAAAGAGAGCTTGGGCCGTATGCTAGTGAGTATAAACATGACATAGTGTTAAATTATTGGAGCATTTCTAACAAATGAAAAATGCACTTCCGCAGTTAAAATATAGCTACAAAACCTGTATCTACATAACGTCATTGGAATTTTATTAGGCTAATGATGGTCAATAACATAGCCATCTTCTTAAGAGTATGCAGTATGTTTGGAGCATAGCAACGCTGAGCTCTGGAGGATAATAAATTTCCCAACATAGCAAAGCGACCAATCGGTCAATCAGACAGCCAGCCAGCTAGCCAGCCAGTTAGCCAATCAGTCAGTCAATCACTTTGACAAGCTGTTGACCACGTCATACTGTGTTCATATCGTAATCTTGTAGATTACCTTAAGCAGTGTGATAAATAGGTAGTTTAAAGAGAATACACCACAAATATTGTTGCCAAAACTCTGACACCTTAAAAAAAGAACAATGGGTAAATAAATTCTATTCGATACTCTTACGCTCCGATGCCGGTAGAGAATACGAAGATTACAAAGCTTAGATATTTTGCACACTTAAGTTTTCTTTTTTCATAATGGTTTGTTTGTTTGTTCGTATGTTTGTTTGTTTATTTGTTTGTTTGAGCCTGGGGTCAACAGACAGCACAGAGTGTCCCTCGCGGATCGCTGTAGCGGATTACTATGCAGCGGTTATATGGCCAGACAGGGTTCATATTTAACCAGCTCTAAATAGCGTTGAAAACCCCTATAATTGTCTGTCTGTACAAATTATATAAGCGGCTTAACATCATGGAATGTTTTTTATTGACAGAATTAAATTAAAATCAGTTATATAGATTTCCACAAAGTATATGTTGAAATGTAAATAAAATCTGCACAACCTGTAGGCCTAAACTGACAATCCACTGCACACATGCGTGGTATTTTTTACGGCGAAATAATAAAATGGGTATATGTGTAAGAAATTATGAATATTTGAGAACTTTTGTGTTCTTAGTTGTCAATCAATTGGATAGAACATACCATGCTCTTTACAAATATGACACATTGAGTATACATAGAGATTATATGTACAGTGCATGATACATGACGATGTATCAGCTCGAGTCGAACTGCAGTCCGATTTCCCCTGTCACGTTAGGAGGCGCTGTGATAGAGAATGTAAACATTGAAAGCAGACCCCTTTCAGACCGTACGTATATGAACCATCTGATACGGATAAATATACGATGCCTCTGTATCTGTGTGATGAGACTTATAGGTACATGATAAAAGCAAATGGCATGCGGGACATCACGTCACTATATATTGAAAGCGCGGCAAAATTCCTACTCTTGTTTAAATATTCCCTAAAACGGCGAAATCCCATTTGGTTAGTCCGCTAGGTCATTATAACCAGGACCATTTTGAATGTAGCAATATTCGCTAAAATGGCGTGAATTGTGTGGTCGTACAGGCACATTACAGCTGTATAAAAACACCTGAACTATGGTGTCATTCAGCTGTAGATCAATGCAATTCCTTTTTAAAGATACTAACAAATTTATTTATTCTTAAATCCAAAAATTGTTTATTTAATGTTGACCCATATTATAAAATAAGCAGCTGGATTTTTTTTCGTATCTGTGTATAAAAGAAGTGTCCCACCTCGTGACTTCCTGGCAAGATAGCGATGGCGCGGGTTTATCCGAAAGTTCTCTGCGTTGAAAAGCTCGATGGTAGTTGATGGTTACAAAATGGCGAAACCCCTCTTTGGGGTGATATCGTTTTCCGTCTGGAACGTTGGGAAAGTCAGGAGATTCACATGAAATATTCTTTACATTGTCTCTGTCTACACGCGGTAAACCTTGCCAATTTCGACCAATATAAATAATTCTGCCCTGTACTTTTTTCTCTGTGATTAGTCTTCTTCCGCGGGGCATGCCCAACTTATTCCAACTAGTGATTAACTTTACACTTACACGTAGTTTAATATTCAGCTTAGCACTGGACCATTTCCGAATAGTAGCTTATTTCCGGTGAGGAGCCAATCTAATTACGTGATATGACCAAGCATTTCCGGGAAGCGTCAAGAATGAATCTGTAAGAAGTTTTATCTTCATCGTAAAAAAACAAACAAAGAAAAACCCTTCACAATTGGCATAGCAAATTTGAATTGCCTAAGCCTTTAGCAAAGGCTTTTGACTGATTCAAATAAGCGAGCTTAGGGTTACAAAAGGGTCCCGTGAAAAACGATATTTCCCAGGCAAGGGAGTAAGAAGTTTAAACTAGTCAACAGTAAATTGTAGATAAGTATAAACTCGTCTCCCACGAACCAGACCTTTCTCGGGTTCATTTGCGATGCGCCACCTGGTAAAAACAATAGATAAAAAGTTACCCAAAACCTATATATTTAAGTACAAATAAATTAATTTAAGGTATATGTCCTAGTCGAGACAATATATTTACATGATTATTATAAATTTTAAAACATTTTACTGGTAAATAAAATTTACATTCCATGTTCATAAACGTGAGCGCTGTCAACAATCAGCAGTCAAATGTTAGTACGTTTGAAAGACAGAAAAAGTTACTTTTTTATTCAACTGTGTAGTCGGGCCTCATGTAGTGCTGGGTTAATTAGTTAGACTTGCCTCAGAAATCTCGTAACTCGCGAGATCCCGTTGCAAAACTAAGATCGCTTCAATTTTATCAACCAATTAACAGAAAATCATCTGGCTAACATCAAAGTACTGGAAGAAACGTGAATAATTTAAAGCATTTATCGTTACTAAATATTCCATAATAGCTCAAGGCTCAAGGTTTCATTCAGTATCTTGCCTATAGAAACGTTTTACCACCATTTGCCTTGTAGTGATGCTTTCGTGTATCTTGCATTTGAAAGCAGAATAAATACCCAACATACAGTATACCACAGGCTGGATTCGCCGAATTTAAAACGGTATTTTAAATTTAGGATGACCTAATTACATATTTGTAAATAACGTAATTGCATTGTTCTACTAACAACATATATATATATAATATTTCAGCTCAGTTAAAAGTGCATTATACAAAAAAGTGTGGTATTTATAAAAAATAATATCTAAATATACAGTCACGTTGTCATACTTTCTAACAACAACGAAAGCATTTCAAAATTAAATTTATTTGACCATTTGTGAATTCTTAAAGGAATATAATTGAAATTTCAGAAATTATAACTACCGTAAAAAACTCCATCTTCATTACTTCACAGCATCTAACACAGCTGACATAGAAATGCATCCGATAACATGGTAAGTTTTTCATTTAGTGGTATTTCTAAATTCAGTCTAATTGTTTATTGATGTCAAAGTGTGTATTTGTTCAAAGGCTTTGGTAAAAAAATGTTAACAATGGGAGCAAAATAAAGCCAAGGCTAGTGCGAAAAAAGATATATTAACATTTGTGTAGAATTAGTCACGTGGAAGAACGAATCAGTACGCGTTATGAAGAATTATTTGACATTTAAAGATATGATTCAGGTAAGGAATATCAGGCCAATTGCAATACATTCTTCGACGAAGAACACTGTGAAGAATTTCGCCAGAGCAAAATTGTAAACCACAATCTGCTCATCTGAGACCTGCCTTCCTTACAAACAATTTATGTGTATAAAACTAGTTTTTTAGGAGTATTTTCTTACCATTTTGTGTATTTTTGTGTTACAGCATAGTATAGAATATTAATTTTCGTGTGGATTTTAATGGCCTTTTGGTGTATTTAACATAAATAATGTGTACAAAATACCCGATCACACCGAGTAGACAGGCCTGTCATTTAATTTTAACATGCACAAGGCACGAGGTACATGATAATCTAGTACACAGAACAAACAGAAATGTTAAAAGCAGAAGCAGCCACAGCTAAAGGAAGACAAACGAGGACGAATGGGTAGCAGCTACCAGCAATCAATTATATTCCAGCCCGTCGAGCTAATGACAGAATCTGCCACCAGGTCGCGCTGAAACTCTCACTCTAGAAAATTACACGTGAACTGGCATCCTGGAATGACCCAGAAGCAATCAAATCTCTTCGTGTAAAATATGAGGCAGCATTTAATTAACCTTCAACAGTTATTTAAGAAAGAAATACTAGAAGCGAATCCATCTATAAAGAGGGATGATGCCATTCTCACTAGGATATCGCTGACAGAATGTATTTAAGCGGAAATTTTAAACAAAAAGGAAAATTAAAGCAGAATTATTAAACAAAAAAAGGAACAATACGTGAGTGTATTTGTTTGGCTTGCGGCTATCGTTGTACTTAAGGATATTTAACCTATATGAGTAAATTTCCTTTGCTTGTGCTTTTAATTGAAAGCAGGATGAAATCTAGTAAAATATTCGCAATCACGGACTATTTCTGGTTCCGAACAACGGTCGAAAGGCAACCTCGTACCTATTAATACACGGTGCACAGTTGCTCAAAACCAAGATTAGCTGCTATTGGCAGATAAAACCAGTGAACTAGAATAAGAGATAGACCTTCAACAGGACGCAAGGCGATCTAAGCCAGGATTAATTTTAATAGCGCTTTGACTAACTGGCGGCGGTATAAAATGGGCTTACAGTTCACTGTATAACCAAGCTACGGCAAGGCCCAGTTAAAAGATATTCACAACATATGTCTGGTGAAGAACTAAGGTCGAAAGGCAGCCTCGCACCTGTTTATATCCCGGGCCCATGCTGTTGCTCAAAATCAAGATTAGTCGCTTATAGCAGATTAAATCCTTTACCTAGGATTAGAGAAAGGCATTCAACATTATGTGACGTCATCTAATCCAGGATTAAATTTAATAGAATTTTGAACGGCTTGCTCCAGTAAAAAATGGGCTAGCGGTTCAATATTTAAGTTACTGAACTATAACCATTCCGAAGAACCTTTAAAAATTCTATATGGAAACATTTTTTCTTAGACTGTAAGGCACCGCTTCAGTGTGAAAATGTACAAAACAGTTTTTTAATTTTAGAGTGGTCATGCTTAGCATAAGAACAAACCGAAAGGCACAGTGCACCTCGTTCCCGACTTCAAAAAAAATAAATCCAAAAGGTACAAGCTAATTGCTATAAAATAAGAAGAAAGAAGAGAGCACTTTAACAATTATGGAAAACAAAAAGTTACACATTGTTTATAATTGAAAGAAGAAGCGCATGAATCAAGTCGTCTTTCGACCAATCACAAACTGCATGCAACAGTGTACACATCAACACGCTATATACTTTAAAAAAAAAAAACCCATAGAAAATAATAGACTAACTCCAAACCATTATTGCTTTTAACAAAATCCATATGTTTGGCGCCATAGTAAAATAAATGCCATGTGCTTATATAATATGCACACCATTTAGTACCGAAAACAAAGAAAACATTCAATATTTAAACCTGCCAGTCTGTCACAGCACATTGTTATTTGTTTTAACGCGACGTACCGTTGCATCGATCTTCGAAATTCTGTTTTATGGAGATCCTATTTTTATCTCACTCTTCACCAGTTGATCATTATACAGGATCATCCAGAAACATGAGAAATCAAGTGTAAATATAGTAATCGCAGGCTGCAGGAGCTCTCTGCATGGCTCATTTTATTTTAATATTTCTATTCACTTTGCTTTTATTTTGACCTTTAATCTTTAATGTTGATATTTTTCCAAAAGTTGAAGTCTTAGATTTGTTTGTTTGCATGATTAGGGCTTAACGCCGTTTGCAGTTATTTGACTGATATGGCGACGTACCAGCCCAATGCCTGAAGGAAGCCACACATGTGTTGATCAACAGAAATGTGTGCACAAAACAGTTTACCAAACTCTTTGCAGTGGTGATTCCACAAAGAATTATAGACGCGTGCTAAAGAGAGGTTCGTACACCATGAACAGAAAGCATATAACATTGCTGAAGCCTTGCATGAATCATTAATTCTAGCCAGATGTTTTTATGTGGCTGCTGACGCCTTAGACAGAGATGTCCAAGATAAATTATCGGTTCTATGTATTATTCAATATTTTCTTGGAATAAGCAAGACGCCCGGACGGTCAGATATTGGAAGAAAAACTCAACGGCTGTCTTGTGAAAGAATTTATCAGACTGTTGTTGACGTTTCCCCAGAGATTATGTGACTACTCCATGCTGGTCAATGAATTATTACATATCACGACAGAGCTACATCGCTACATCGATTGAGGCTTCGACAGTGTAGAGTGTATTTGTGAATCTATCAAACTGTTGGTGACATTTTCCTGAAATACGTCCAGTAACTAATGCCTGTCGAGTTCAAGCCATACCATTCCTTATTTGACCGAGAACGAGTTAAACGCCCGCGGCCTAGGATACCACATAAACAACTACAGTCTGAAACGGCCCTAATGACATGAACTAATTGATTTCTTTTTAAGTTTCCCTGTTCTGGGCATCTGCGGCAATCTGTCCTTAATTTATCAGCGGGTGTAACTAAGGGGTGTGTATATATAAACAGTAATAAACCAAAATTCCAATCCTAGTGGAAACTCAAGTGCCTAGATTTAATCACGGACATGATTTTGCTTGACAAACAAAATACTGGCTCCAGCATGTACGTTTGTTGAGGTCTAAATGAAAAAATGCATGCACCTGGATTGAAAGCGAAAGTAAATAAGCGCTAAAGCTCTGAGCCGCAATAATACGTACATGTCTTTTCTTAAAGTCTCTAATCAATTATAACTTTAGTTTAAATAATAGGAAACATAGGCGCATTTAATAGAAGTCTTAAGTGCTGTTTATCTTAGTATCGAAAATCAAATAAAATATATAAAATATAAAACAAATAGACTGCAAACATATATATGCTGGTTTACAAATCAACGCACTACTGTCTTTACCGAAGTGACGTGAGATAGAAAGACATTCGGACATCAGAAAGGCTCTTACTTACTTCATGTAGATTGGCCTTCGTATTATGCAGATTTGTCAGTTCCTCGACCACTGATTGGAGCCTTAAAGTTTCATGGCAGCCAACAGCCCAGTTGTGTGGTCTGATGTGAAACGTGTGGTTTCCAAATGTTGCAATAGAGATTAGAATCCTCTGCTTGTGAAAATGTAGAACTGCGCGATGATCAACAATGCAGTTTAGTCAAAGGCCATATTGCGGAGCTGTAAAAGGGACATAGTGAAGAAAAAAAAAATGGCTCTCTTTATTTCGTGCACACGCTTCTTAAGTCGTATGCACGCTTTACTAAAGTCGTATGCACGAACAATTAAGTCCTGGGGACCCGTTACTTAAGTCGTGGGCACGTCTTGTTTGAACGAATCAGGATAATTATTTTGGTGACCATTTTGTTCATAAGATTTATTATCCTTTTGTTGGACAGACATAAACTTATATGGAGTTATTTTATGTTGCGAATGACAAATAAAAGTATTGCCAATGTCTAGTAATATGAACATGGGATGCGTATAACCACTATTGCCCATGTCTTGTAATATGAACATGGGATGCGTATAACCACTATTGCCCATGTCTTGTAATATGAACATGGGATGCGTATAACCACTA
>JAQQZZ010091171.1:0-17718 GCA_030265115.1 Mopalia vespertina
AAGGCAACACAGAGCAGCTGTTGTGAGTCCGCTTGCTCTTGTCCTCTCTGAGCTTGAAGGCAACACAGAGCAGCTGTTGTGAGTCCGCTTGCTCTTGTCCTCTCTTAGCTTGAAGGCAACACAGAGCAGCTGTTGTGAGTCCACATGCTCTTGTCCTCTCTGAGCTTGAAGGCAACACAGAGCAGCTGTTGTGAGTCCGCTTGCTCTTGTCCTCTCTGAGCTTGAAGGCAACACAGAGCAGCTGTGAGTCCACATGCTCTTGTCCTCTCTGAGCTTGAAGGCAACACAGAGCAGCTGTTGTGAGTTCGCTTGCCCTTGTCCTCTCTGAGCTTAGAGGAACACAGAGCAGACCTGTTGTGGTGTGACGTCTAGGAAGTGGGGGTTCCTCAAATTAAGGTTCTTGTACACCTTCATATGTTGTTTTTTTTTAAAACCTTTGGTATGGTGTAAAATCTCATCTTCCAAATGACCATAATTAAACTTCATGCTAAATTACATGAATAGTAATTTGATTGTCCGATATTCTTTCATGTTTTTGCAGGTTGGTGATTTAACTGATGAAATACAAATTAAGACAGATCTCATGAATGAGACATCGTACCGAAATGAACAACTTCAAAGAGATCTTAAAGGTAACATTGTTCACCTAAAACAAAACTATGTTAGGCTTGGTAGAGCACCTGACTTGGGTGTATTTTTTATTCATGACTTGAATGTGCTATTCTCCAGTGGCCACAGCTTTGGTCTCTGTAAAATCACACTTGAGGAAATTTTTTAAATAATCAGAATTTTCAAAGAGCTTGAAAATCACTGCAGCTGAAAGTATACTGATGTCAAACTTAACCTTTGACATAATCTGCAACAGCTACCTCTTGTGGCCAATGTGAAGAAATAGGAGTTGTTTGAATAGAAGCCAATTGTTCAAGAAATAGATATATAAATAGCCCATGGATGACTGCTTTTGAAAATAAACCTTTTTCCAGGTCCTTGAACAAACTGTCTTTGGTGTTTATCCCAATAATGTTTAGGGATGTATTGGTAGTTCTTGTGGAAAACTTTCCCCAATCAATCAGTCTGTCATCGAATAGTCATGCGATTGTTACCATGCAGTGTCAGATTTAAATAAACCAAGCTTTTGTTCTATCATTTTGTTTAATAAAGGTAAAGAATTAATAGTGAAATCCAAAAGTAGGCAAATTTGTATATTTTATGGTGTCTTTCTGTTGCAGACAAGCAGTCTCGTAACAGAGAGCTTGACGACCACGTTAAGAATCTAGAAAGAGAATTAGAGGAGAAGTCACAAGCTCAGAAAATTCTTGAACAGAAAATTGCGAGATTAGAAGAAGAGCTAAAGCAAGATTCGAGTGCGAGTGATGACACTGATGGGAAGAGACTGGCTCCCACTGATGACCTTAAACTGAAGATCACAAATTTAGAACAAGAACTCGAGGCCAAAGAACGGACGATATACCACGAACGAGAGTCACTGGAAGAAGAACTTAGAAAAGCCAGACGATTGGAAGAGGTACATTGTTTATGTTTACCAACAATAATTTACACTGGCACAACCATAAAATGTGAGGTGTTTTGATACTGTTGGTATTGTGCTAAATAAAGACAGCATTGTTATTTTTCAAACAAACTGCCCTTATCCAGAAGGCTCCAACGATTGATTGGTTGGTGTTTTACACCGTACTGACTGGTATTTCACTTATACGACGGCGATGTATTCCAACAATAATTAACACTAGCACAACCAAGATTTTAGCGTTTCCATAATGTTGGAAAGTGCTAAGTAAAGACAGCATTGCTACTCTTCAAACAATTTGCCCTTAGCCAGAGGGCTCACTAAACATTGGAGGAACATTCACATTTATTGTTTGATTAATGTGGCTATATGCTGCAACAGTATGCCACTGAATATAAGTGAAATAACCCTAAAAATGACATCAGTCAATCTCTGGTATATGAGTGAGTCACAAGATGTGGCTCCGACAATCACTGGGGTGGTTTTTACGAGGTTTCCTCTCGGTTTTCCACCGTTATAAGGCAAGGAGTAGTGTGAATTGGACCAGCCATCATCATATGGCAGGTGGTTGGTGTGAATGTCATGTGCCCTGGTACTCTACCAACATATTGTTGTGGCACAAGTTTTTGTTCTAGTTCAAAATCTTAACTTAACGGTTGTGGAGTACAATAAACATTTTTTTAAATCTCTTTGCAGGAGTTGACAAATGAGAAGGATGCTTTGCAGAAGCAAGTCTATGATAACTTACATCAGATTTCACAACTAAAGACCCAGCTGGATGAGTTTAAACACAGATATGATCCCGGCTCCTCTGATCATGTCAGCCAACTCAAACAACAACTCGAAGAGGAGAGGGAGGCAGTGGAGAGGAAGGAAAAAGAGGTACTTGAGTTCATGAATGCAATGTGTAGTTTGGATTGTTATGTGTGTGCCTTGCTTTGTATGTCTGCTCCCACATACATGCTCACCAAAACTTAATTATGTGCATCCAAATACTTGTCTGCACCTAAGTAATGAACTGTTTGGTGTAGCTTCATGTAGTTTAGTTTTTGGACGTTTTGTACCTTCCTTGTATTGTTGAGTTCCTTTGCTAATTGAGCTAACATCCAGTCATGTGAACGATATAACTTAGAGTAAGGTGTAATACCTCGAGCTGAGGGTTGGGAGGGAGCTTTCTGTTGCCCTGGTGCTCTCAGAGCTAAGGGGCAACATAAAGCCCATCTATTGGGACATTTTTTTGTATTTGTCCTGTCTCTTATTGTTATTGCCAGTGGTGTTGAGGGTTGTTTCAATCACGTACTGTGTTGGCATGTAGTCATGTGAGTTAAATGATCATACACGTTAAACCCTTATCAAACAAACAAAGTAATATCTCGCTAATATTCCTTTTGTAGGTGAGCGATTTAGTGGGCCAGGTGGATCAGTTCCGTGAACAGGCCATGGACAGTGATGAGGCCGTTCAGCAGTTAACCAATCAGCTGAAAGTTACAGAGAAACAGTTAAACACAATACGATCAGAACAAAACCAGGCTTTGAAAGAACTCATGGAAGAGAATAATCAGCTCAAGGTGAGATTCACAACTGATCACAAGCAGAAACTTTACAGCACTATGTTTTGGGTGCTTTGTGTCTTGTCATTGTTTGTTGCTAGTGACTTCCATTGATTGATTAAATGCCTGGGGCCGGCTGCTCGAAGCGCTATTAATTGAATCCTCTATAAGATGATGTTACGTCCTGTTGTACATGTAGGTCTATCTGTAACCTGGTTTTAAGGCCGCGGCCGTGGCTTAGTGGTTAGCGAGTGCTCTTTCGGAGCCTACTTCGATGTACCGTTCACGGGATCGAGTCCGCCTGTCGACCCTCAGGTATATGAGTGAGTCACACGATGTGGCTCCGGCAATCGCGGGGGTGGTTTTTACGAGGTTTCCTCTCGGTTTTCCACCGTAATGAGGCAAGGAACAGTGTGAAGTGGACAATCCGTCGTCATATAAGTGAAATACCCTTGAGTACCAAAAACAAACAAATGAACAAATCATCTTGATTCATGTACAAAACTCTGGGTATCTTTATCTAATGGCTTTGGCTTTCATGGCTTTGATTTGTTTTATTTCACCATGTAAAATAAGCCCCAACCACTTTCAGTGTGTGGCTGTTCCTGAAATTGGCCGTGTAACTCTGTTGTGGTCTTTCAACTTGGACCAGTCTTTAATAGCATGGTTGTGATTTTTTAACTTAGGCAAGTCTTAATAGCATGCATGTGGTATTTCAACTTGGGCCAGCCTTAGCATGCATGCGGTGTTTCAACTTGGGATAGTCTTAGCATGCTTGTGGTCTTTCAACTTGGGCCAACCTTAGTATGCTTGTGATCTTTCAGCTTGGGCCAGCCTTAGCATGGTTGTGGTCTTTGAACTTGGGCCACTCTTAGCATGCTTGTGGTCTTTGAACTTGGACCCGCCTTAGCATGCTTGTGGTCTTTGAACTTGGACCCACCTTAGCATGCTTGTGGTCTTTGAACTTGGACCAGTCTTAGTATGGTTGTGGTCTTTCAACTTGGGCCAGTCTTAGCATGGTTGTGGTCTTTCAACTTGGACCCGCCTTAGCATGGTTGTGGTCTTTCAACTTGGGCCAGCCTTAGCATGGTTGTGGTCTTTCAACTTGGGCCAGTCTTAGCATGGTTGTGGTCTTTCAACTTGGACCAGCCTTAGCATGGTTGTGGTCTTTTAACTTGGGCCAGCCTTAGCATGGTTGTGGTCTTTCAACTTGAGCCAGTCTTAGTATGCTTGTGGTCTTTCAACTTGGGCCAGCCTTAGCATACCTGTGGTCTTTCAACTTGGGCCAGTCTTAGCATACTTGTGGTCTTTCAACCTGGGCCAGCCTTAGCATGCTTGTAGTCTTTCAACTTGGGCCAACCTTAGCATGCTTGTAGTCTTTCAACTTGGGCCAGCCTTAGCATGGTTATAGTCTTTGGCCAGCCTTAGTATGCTTGTGGTCTTTCAACTTGGGCCAGTCTTAGCATGGTTGAGGTCTTTCAACTTGGGCCAGTTTTAGCATGCTTGTGGTCTTTCAACTTGGGCCAATCTTAGCATACTTGTGGTCTTCAACCTGGGCTAGTCTTAGCATGCTTGTGGTCTTTCAACTTGGTCCGGTTTTAGCATGCTTGGGGTCTTTCAACTTGGGCCAGTTTTAGCATGGTTGTGGTCTTTCAACTTGGGCCAGTCTTAGAATACTTGTGGTCTGTCAACCTGGGCTAGTCTTAGCATGCTTGTGGTCTTTCAATTTGGGCCAGTTTTAGCATGCTTGTGGTCTTTCGATTTGGGCCAGACTTTACCGAGTCTTGACCTTGGGACTTACAAGTGGGCTTGTCTTAGTCTGGTCATGAATATTTCTGGTTGGATATAACCTTGGTTGGAAGCACAGATAAAAATGAGCTATGGTTTGTTCTGTTATAAAATAAACGGTCACTCAGACTAAAAGCAGCTGAAACCAGGTTTTAACTCGATAATGTGAAAAACCTTTAGTTTGGGGACAATCTCCAGGTAACCGTGAGAAACCTTTTGTGCGGATATCTGGTTAACATTGCCAGATTTAGCAATGGCTTGAATGCTCTGCAAATATATCTGAGCATAAGAAGAAAAATAAATTCAATATATGCCATAAAGTTGTATGTAACCATATCCTTACCTGATTTTAGGAAGTAGAGGCGTATATCATTGGAACAGTGGAACAACATTGTCTTACACTAACTGGGCAACAAGGATTACCACAACATCCAGCTATACACGATGCCCTTACATATCAACATGTAAGTAAATATAGCTAATTTATTCTGTAACAGATCTTTTACCTGCTCTCAGTTGATTGATTTTCGTTCCCAATCTGATGGAATGAGGGCTGATTCCTCATGTGAAATTCTATGTTTTTATTCGATCCCTAACCAATATCAAGCTTGTGATCTTACTTAATAGATAGTTAAGAAGAAAATATAAGACCAAATTACATGTTACAACACTATCACCATGCCTACAAATAGTTAACCTACATAGACATATGGAAGATGTCCAGGTTATGCATTTGTTAATTATTTTAGTGCAATTCACAAAATGCAATATTCAATTTTTTTTTCCTGCACAAATTCACAACTCATTTTATGTATGCAGTTTACTGATTTGTCTTGTTGCTTGTCAATGGATACAGCTTTCAGGGGAATAATAACATTATCTTGTGTTCCAGCAAACAGTAGAGGTCAGTGGACTGTGACATCATATTGTACCCAATCTCGGGGAGTGGCTTGTCAGATACCTTCTACCTCAATGGTCTTAGATGCAGTAACACCATCTCGTAAGTGGCTTATTCTACAATGTAAATTGTAGGGTTTGTATTTTTGGACTATTTGTTCTATATTCCAATTTATTGTCCCCCATCACGTTAGCTGGAGGGGACTTAGACAGAAGATTGACCTCCCATATCATAATTTCAATATAAGTTAACCAATTATCTTACAATAGATTTGATGGCATTCCACTAAATTATGCACAGCAGTATGACCACAATTGTATATTCAATAATATTAATATCTAAAGGTGTTGTGTGCTATATAATTTGAAAACAAATTGCTCTCTAAAAAATTGGGTAGTAGCTTCCCCCTGTAAAGATGATGGATGCATGGAATTGCATTTCACCAAATTTCAAAAAGCAATATAGTTGCCAATGCTTAACTTTACAATGTGTTATTTGTTGTGAATAGAACAACTTAAAAAGCAAATTCACTGTATTTCTTGAAATGTGGTATCCTGCTCTTGCTATAAAATATCCTTAAGTATGCTGTTAATAAACGATGGATCAAATTGGCTTTCATACACTGATGACACAATAATCCAGCAATCATAGGCTAATAGATTATAATAACACAAGACATCTACTTGAATCTAAAGAATATATTTTGTTAAAATCCAATTGTATTACCTTTTGAATTCAATACCTGGAGCTAGTGTTTATACCTTACGTAAACAGACTTACCATGATGCTCATCAATGAAGAGGGCAGGGTTCACTGGTTAGTATGTCAGCCTACTGATCCTACTTTAGTGTATCACTCCTAAATTTGAGTCCATCTGTCAACCTCAGGTATATGTGTGAAGCACATGACATTTCGGTGAACATGACATTTACAGTGAACATGACATTTTCAGTGAACATGACATTTACAGTGAACTTGACATTTACAGTGAACTTGACATTTACAGTGAATGTGACATTTACAGTGAACATGACATTTACAGTGAACATGACATTTACAGTGAACATGTCATTTACAGTGAATGTAACATTTACAGTAAACATGACATTTTCAGTGAACATGACATGTACAGTGAATGTGACATTTAAAGTGAACATGAAATTTACAGTGAACATGTTATTTACGGTGAACAGGTCATTTACGGTGAACATGTCATTTAAGGTGAACATGTCATTTACTGTGTAAGTGACGTTTACGGTGAATGTGACATTTTAAGTGAACATGACATTTACTGTGTACGTGACATTGACAGTGAATGTGACATTTACAGTGAACATGACATTTACAGTGAATGTGACATTTACTGTGAACATGACATTTACAGAGTACATGTCATTTACAGTGAGCATGTCATTTACAGTGAACAAGTCATTTACTGTGTAAGTGACGTTTACTGTGTACGTGACATTTACAGTGAATTTGACATGACATTTACAATGAACATGACAGTTGCAGTGAACATGGCATTTACAATGAACATGACATTTACAGTGAACATGACATTTACAGTGAACATGACATTTACAGTGAACGTGCCTTTTTCAATGAACATGGTATTTACAGTGTGCGTGACATTTATAGTGTACACAACATTAACAGTGAACACGACATTTACAGTGAACACAACATTTACAGTGAACTTAACATTTACAGGGAACATGACATTTACAGGGAACATGACATTTACAGTGAACACAACATTTACAAGGAAAATGACATTTACAGTGAACAGGACATTTACAGTGAACAGGACATTTACATGGAACACGACATTTTGCATAATCAGACTGCTGAAGTATTACAATGAATATGACAGCATATTGACATTTTCTCATTGTTTCTACAGCTCGTTATATGTGTGAGAGGGGATGGATCAATGTGAATTACCGAACAAGTGACCAGTGTTATAAAATCAACTCTACCAGTCTTGTTAAATGGTCGGATGCAATGAAAGGCTGTCAGGATGTGGGGGCAAATTTAGCCACCATCAAAGATGCTAGTACACAAAGTTATATCAGCCGTAAGTATAAATAGCACATTTCATAGATAGACTGCTAATAAGATGATTATCTGTTGATGGTTAATAGAGCCCTTAATAAGGTACTTACTGATTCCTCGCTCAACTTCATTCACCCTTGACACTATTAAAATAAATATTTGTATAGACGCATCCTCTGTTAATCAGGGGAAGATTAAGATAATCCGGTCAAAATATTTTTATCATGCATAAGTCTAGGACTCCTAGTTTCTCAAGCCTTTTGGCTAAGGGCAGTTTGTTTGAAGAGTAGCAATACTGTCTTTACTCAGCTCGGGAGGAAAATTAACTTTCCAACATTATGGAAACACTTCACATCTTGGTTGTGCTAGTGCCAATCATTGTTGGAATACATCGCTGTCTTATTTATAAGTGAAATACCCTTAAACCTGGCATAAAACACCAATCAATCAATTGATCAATCATTGTTCTACAAGATTTCACTGACAAAGATAAATCCATATTCTTGGAGAACCACATTGTTTCACAGGGCAATAAAACTTACAGTACTGTTTGTCAAATGTTTCAAAGTTAATATTGCTCTCTGGCTTACCGTAGTATGTTGTAAAGTGAATTCATCATGTTGAATATGGACCAACATTCAATATTTAACACAGCCTTTACACATAATCCTTTACAATATGGGTGTGTTCAGTTGAAAGTATAGTGCCATGATGCTTGTGTTATCTAGTAAGATATCTTTGGGGTTCCTTGTTGATTGAATTATCTTTGTATTGTTTTGTAAAATACCCTCGGGGTTCCTATTTGACTGAATTAGCTATGATATATTGTAGGATATCATCAAGTTTTTTTCTTGATTAGATTATCTGATGCAAAACTTCCCGGCAAACTGGCATCAAAAATAAAAAATTCCCCGCCCCTCACCCCCTGGAAAAAATGTTAAATTTCTCACGACCACGAATTTCTTGCCAGATCCTACATATGGTGAATAAGGCTGATTGAGAGCAGCGGTCAGCATGCGTGAATTTGATCGCCTAGCCCATAATAGTGTGATCATATTTTATCCTTCCAGAAAATTTAGACCAAAAAATTTCTTTTCTTCATTACCGGTATATTAATTTCTGACCTGGGAGACGTAACCATCTAGAAATGTCCCTCTAGTGGGTATTGCGTGAACCCCAAACACGCACATTAAGTTCACCATCTAGTCACAAATCAATCCACCTCAACCTTCACTGAAAAGGTGGACTATTCCTTTTGTTGTATTGCTTAGAGTGTGAACTCTAAAATAGACGTAAACAAAACAAAATGAGTTGTATTAAATGTGTAGAAGTTACATAGATCTGATAACGTCATGTATAAAGGAATCTTGTGATAGTTGGTGAGATTCGGTGCAATGTCTTGCTTTTTGTCAATTTTTAAAAAATCTAACTATAATTTCCATTGCCTAATGTCTGCAGCTCCAACGTAGTTTATCGCTATTATAGTCGTGCTAAATACAGAGAGGAGATTTACAAGTGAACATGTTAGAGCCAATCAAACGAAACAAAAACTGCTCTCTGAGGTCCGCACTTTGCTGTATCGAATCCAACAAGTAATGTGATTTTGGTTGATATGCCCGTGTAGTCCTGCTGGATGAGCAGTGCTTACCAGGCAGTTTATACTCACACTACCCCATTAGAAGCCTGCTTTTCAATCCTGATATAATACAATGACTAGCATACTATTTAACTTTATAACTGTTTAGTATGCAGGTTTCCACATTGCATAATATCATTGATATCTTTTGGGTTCCTTGTTGATTATATTGTCTGTGATTATATTGTAGGATATCTTCTGGGTTCCTTGTTGATTATATTGTGTGTGATTATATTGTAGGATATCTTCTGGGTTCCTTGTTGATTATATTGTCTGTGGTCATATTGTAGGATATATACGTGGTGCAATGTGGATTGGCTTGACAGATCAGACTCAGGAAGGAACCTTTACATGGATAGATAACTCTGCTGTAAGTATAGAGGATCCAGTTAATAGGTTAGGTGTTCTGGTGGTAATGGGTTATACAACACTAACCTATTGCTAAAATGTCAATATCTGCCCCCCCCCCCTCTCCTCCTCCTCCCCTGACCCCCCCCCCCCCATTCCCCACAAATTAACCAATTAAAAAAAATATATATAAAAAGACACACATTGAATATGAAGTATTCACATGTATGGCTGTAATTATAATATTTTCCTGTTTAACTGTTTGCTATCACTTTTATTTTGGACTCATTTCCAAACAAAGTATAACTTTATATTTTTAGTGAATTAAACATATTGTACCATGTGTAGCTTTTGAAAAATGCATAATATTTCATAATTTAAATTTGTTTAAGATTTCATACGATAACTGGTATGGACATAATGTGGCAAGCATCAATGCGGAGGATAAAGATTGTGTGTTGATGTTGTATACTGGAGTCCGGGGTGCCTGGAAGCCTACTGGATGTAGTGATATCAATGGATTCATCTGTCAGAAAAAAGCTTGTGAGTTGATTATATTACAGGCCTCACATTTCCCATGTCTCCATTTTGTTAAGGATGTGATGAAGCAGAAGCTGGGAAATATAGATGATGTTATTATTACAGGCCTCCCATGTCCAGGTTGTAAGGATGTGGTGGAGCAGAAGCTGGGAAATATAGATGATGTTATTATTACAGGCCTCCCCATTTCCCATGTCTAGGTTTAAAGGATGTGGTGGAGCAGAAGCTGGGAAATATAGATCATGTCATTATTACAGGCCTCCCATGTCCAGGTTTTAAGGATGTGGTGGAACAGAAGCTGAGAAATACAGATGATGTTATTCATGCAGGAATCATCCCTTCATACAACTCACCACCTTTTAGTGCGACTTTGTTGAACTAACAATTCTGAGATATGAATAAATATCAACGTGACCATTTAGTTTTACACAGCTGATCACAAAAAAAACACTAGGGTAACGATGAACAATTTGTTTTGCTATACATATGTTTAATCAATTTTCTATCACCCAAATGGTCGATCTGTTTCAATCTTTTGTCACACACATGATTTCCTTAACCCATTGAGCTTTTTTGCTACATGTATATATCTATTTGACCTGTGTTAAAATTTATATTGCCTGCAACTGTGGCTTAGTAGTTGTCATGTCTGCTTACTAATCCTACTTCTATGTACCATCCATGGGAACAAGTCTGTCTGTCGATCATCGGGTATAAGAGGAAGTCGCAGTGGTGGTTTTTGCGAGGTTTCCATGGTTTTCCACCGTATTTAGGCAAGGAACCACATTTAGTGGACAATCAGTCATCATATAAAATAAAATACCATTGAGTACGACTTTAAACCCCAATAAAATAAACAACAAAATTAAATTTATATCATTAATTGTTTGTCCGTTCAGCGAATGTCGCTAAGGCTATAAGCCACCATATTTTGGTCTGTGATCAACAGCATTGTATGTTTAAATTGAGCTTGTGTTGTTTAAAATCTAGTCTAGATTACTTCTATCCTAAGTCAGTGCAAACAGGAATTTGGACAGATGCCTGGCCTATCTACAGATTTCTGAATAGTGAGATCATGCTGCACCTACACATTCATTTCGGATTGAAAGTTTCTTTATTTATTTTTTATTAACTGTCCATTTTTTGGTAAATTTCCTGTCTCAACTATGTTCCAGTGAACGCCCAGACAACCCCTGGTTCAGGAATTGCTACCACTCCTAGTAAGTATGCTTTAAGTTCCTAAAGAATAGCAATATTTGAAATACAAACCATTTAGTTATTTATTATTTTACATATGAGTTCATTGAAGTAGCTTCCTGTTGCCTCGTTGATCTCAAACTTTTGGTCAGCTCAAAACTAATTGGTTGTAGATTGTAAAGTACGGCGTTAAACTCAAATCAAAAAACACAAAATGCCTTCTAAGCTAATGATGCCTTATTTAGAATCATGCCCATTTTTCTATGTACATGTATATGTACCATGGAATTTGATTTCTAAAGTTTTAGAACTGCTGTAGTTTCTGGTGAATATCTCCCGAAACTAAAATTCTGTATTAGTTTGTAGACTTTCAATTTAACTCTGATTGTACATACACTTAGTCGGGTTATTTACATTTCTTAGTTCCATGGAGTGCAAACTGCGGTGCATTCTGGGAAGAACTCTCATCTTCTGGAGCCTGTTTCCAATTCCATGATGAACAGAAGACATATGCTGATGCTCAGACTTTCTGTTCTCAAAATGGAGGAAACTTAGCCAGTATATCGTCTATCGGAGAACAGAATTATATAGCAGGTAACCACAGTACAGCATTCTATACTCTAAAGCTACTTTTAAGTCATTCTCTTTAATTGTTCTTCTGGATTTTATTATTGAATTACAACAAAATTAAGCAGTAAATAACATAATTACTGAATTAGGCTTCTGTTTTACTTCAATCTAGTGACAAAGTTGTACACCTTTACTAACCTTTCACAAGTTGTTTAAGTTGTAGACTGCTTGGAAAGGCAGATATTCTTTCAAGGTTTGCCAAGCTGGATCTCTGGATTGCCCATGAATGAGAGCCATGTCTTCATGTTAGAGTTTTTGTTGTGTAGTTCATATAGCTGAGATGTATTCTGAGATGCATTCTGTGTCTCTGGCTAGGTGGGAAAGTTTGTCATATACAAGATTTTGGTGTGAAGGTTGTATAGTTTGGATGCATTCTGTGTATCTCTGAATGGGTGGATTATATACAAGATTTTGGTGTGAAGGTTGTATAACTGGGATGCATTCTGTATCTCTGGGGCTTGGTGGAAATATTCTTGATATAAGCTTTTTTGTTGAGCAGGTCGTATAACTGGAATGCATCCCTATCTCTCTGGCTGGGTGGAAATGATCTTGATATAAGCATTTTTGTTGAGCAGGTCGTATAACTGGAATGCACTCTCTATCTCTCTGGCTGGGTGGAAATGATCTGAATGCAGAAGGAGGATGGTCATGGCAGGATAACTCACCTTTGGTATTCATCAACTGGAACACAGGTAATTTGACCATAAATGTTAACATATTAAACCTCATACAGCTGATCTACCATCTGCATAATTACATTATGATCAAGTTTCAGTCCCTTTTGTTCTAGTTGTTATATGTAACGAAAAATTATATTCATTTCCCTAACAGATCTGTCTGTCCCCCCACCCCCCTATTTGGTGCTAAAATGTGAACCAAACAAACGTCTCTCTTTCCAGGTGAACCAAACAATGCTGATGATAATGAGGACTGTGCCACCATATACACCAGTAAAGGCACCTGGAGTGACATTAACTGTAACCTTAAGAATGGATTTATCTGCAAAAAGCAGTGTGAGTATTATCTATGATATGGTATATATCAAACTGTAATCTTAAATAATCCAATCCAGACGTAGTAGACTAATTATTCAGAAAGCATGTAAATTAGAAACATTTCATTAACTTCCAGTGTTATATTATTGATCATCTTCAACTTAAATTTATTGGGGGCTCTTCATAAATCTAAGAAGCAAATCGCCAGCATTATTCATTCTGCCAATATGTGTTGGTACACTCTAACTATGTCCAGATTCTACTTTAATAGTTCCCCGTTAGTTTACCTCAGTTACATCTGTTATAACTGTACCCTAATAGCGTTCTGTGAATTACAGTTTGAAGTCGTGACAATTAATTCACAACTCTGGTTCCAGAGGCTTTTTTCTGTTCCCCTTGTCACCATGCAGGAAGACCAGAGGGCCATTGTGCCATGAATTCAACCTGGTTGAGAGTGACCTCCCTTAGTGTACTTCTCTGGCAATGGAGTTCTTAATTGTCACATGGTGATCAGCCAACAGTTTTTTTAGAGCAACTCTGTTATTGGTCATTCTAGACCAACCAATCGATGCCACTTACATGATTTTGTCAGATCTTCGTTTTAATAACCTTATTACTTGGTTTCAATCTAATTGGATGTTGAAATGTTAACCAACTAATAATCAATTCACTGTAATGGTGTCATTATTCTTACAGTCTACATGTACCTATTACTGACATAAACGTTTCTGATTTATTTATAGTTGAATTAAAACATTTTCTCTGAGTGATAAAAAATTACAATCATCTGTTCACATTTAATGAATTACATCTAAGAATGTATTAGTATGTAGGATTAAAAAAGCACCATTATCATATATTTTTGTGTTTATATTATAGCACGAGTGACTCCTAAACCAGCCTCCACTATACCTACGCAAAGTGTCCCAGGTAATTCTAATTCTCATCAATAGTCTTCATGTACATGACGAAGCTACAATGTTTTGTATCTTGTTAAATGTATGATGTTGTCTTTTTGTGACACAGGTGGCCAGGGGGAGCTTTCTGTACCCAGGTACTTACAGAGCTAAAGCAAATGCAAAACAGAATTAGCTGTGAATATCTTAAGGGTTCGTTTGCACACTTTGTCTATTTGCAACATGTTTTACATCCAGTTTTTATTAGTTGTTTTTTATCATTGTTTTTGCCACTTGCCGCAAGCTTCAAACAAACTATTTTTTGAGACAAATGATTGGCCATTTAATAACTTAATAACTCATTCTGGGTTCATTGGATCTTATACGAGCTCTCTCTTTCTCTGGACACAGACCTTGGTTTGTTTATAGTTGCTTTTATATGTGGTGCCAGAGGTGGTTCAGTGGTTAGTGAGTTGAACTACTATTCATCCTTCTATGTACTGCTGGCCCCCGGCATTGGGTTAGTGGTTAGCAAGTTCGCTTACTAATCCTACTCCGATGTACCGTTCACAGGTTTGAGTCCGTCTGTCAACCATCAGGTATATGAGTGAGTCACACAATGTGGCTCTGGCAATCGCAGGGGTGGTTTTTACAAGGTTTCCTCCCGGTTTTCCACTGTAATAATGCAAGGAACAGTGTGAAGTGGACAATCCGTCGTCATATACAGTAAGTGAAATACCCAAACAAACGAATCTTTGTACTGCTTACTGGATGTTTTGTAGCTGATACATGTATTTTATTTGTAGCTGGTATGTTGTTGGGATGTCCTGGTGGATGGTTGACCTACAATGGCAAATGTTATCAGTTAAACAAAGACGGTCAGACATGGAGTAATGCCAAGGCTATTTGTCGCAAGTCTGGGGGAGACCTTACCAGCATTGCCACCCTGGGAGAGCAGGACTTCCTCTATAGTCAGGCCAGGAGTAGTAAGTTTCCCACACCAGAACACATGTGGTGATGAATTAGGCCACGAGTAGTTAGTTACCCCAACCAGAACACGTGTAGTGATGAATTATGCCACGAGTAGTTAGTTACCCCAACCAGAACATATGCAGTGATGAATTATCCCAGGAGTGGTAAGCTACCCAAACCAGAACACATGTAGTGATGATTTAGGCCAGGAGAAGTAAGTTACCCCAACTAGGCTATATGCAGCGATGAATGAAAACAAGGAGCTATTAACAGGGGTGGGTGGTTGTACATTCCTGTTTCTATTGAGCTATCAGAACCAAGGATAACAGGCAGCCAATCAGTTATTTCTTGTCATGCTGTTGATTGTTGAGATTTATGTCATTGTGTAGGTGGGTTTCCTTTCTCATTGGACAATCACACAATACACACCATTCTTTTATTTAAAAATCTGTCTGTTTGTTGTAAAGCGAAAATATCTACAAAGCCTTAATTATAGTCAGTCAGGAGAAGTTTTGTTTAATTTTATTTCAGGTGATTATTTAAGGACAATGGTACAAAGCCCATACAGTATTCAGTTTTTTCAGTATTCAGTTTTTTTATTCACCTTAAGCTTACAGCTTATTGGTACATGAAAAAAAACCAGTAGCCGATACATTATTGTCATTGCCTGGTGGCTTTTTCCAAGTATATCCCAAGGTTTCTAAGTACACTTAAATTTTTAGTGGAAAGTAGTTGCACTAATTTTAAAACAGATGTTTTTTTGTAATAATATTTCTTTATATACTTTGGGTACCTTTAAGAGAAAAATTATCTTTAAGAGAGAAGAGAGTACCTTTAAGAGAAAAAAACTGATGCTAGTTCAAGTTTTTAGAAGGAATAGTTGAATCTGTTCATGTATATAAATCAATTATTTCCACATTGCATATCGCAAGACCAGAAAAATGTAAAATCTGCATTATTTTTGTCATTGCAGTTGCTGGTCCTCTTTGGATTGGATTTAATTCTTTAAGAAAAAATCGTTTTTATGAATGGTCAGATGGTCAAAGGGCAACCTATACCCACTGGTCTCGAGATGAGCCTAATAACGCACTGGGTGGTAATGAGCAATGCGTGACCTTCAACGGATTGGGTGTAAGTGTCAGCAACGTTCTGTAAAGTCAAAGTTATATTCATCTTTTTTGAAGGAAGTGTCGCAATGCAAAATGTACTATTATACAATTCATCTTTGTAAATGATGTAAATATGTTTCCATGAGGACCAGCTTCATGTGTTTTGAACTGTTTTTGAAGGATTAAATTCAAACATTTTGTTTAAATCTTTTTCAAAAATCATCTTGGTGAAATTAGAACTGGATTTAACAGTTGTTATAGTTTTCATTTCGGATGCATTATATGTAATAACAAATGATTTTATTGACAATGTTAATGTAATTAATGTAGTGTATTTAAGTATTGTGACTTGAAAATACTTTGAGCAATACATTTGAAACAGTTATTTTGGAATAGCACTTTCTTAGTTTGAACAGAATCTAGTTCAGACATTTGTGCAGGTTGAAACCCATCCGGGAATCGAACCCACAACCCACCGAATCTCCAGCAGTAAATGGAGGCCACCTAGATTACTCAGCCACCTGGCCGAAAATACTATTAATATTAACTTTGTAAAAGACACAAAACCCATTTAATGTTACTGGCATTCTGGTAATATTTTAGCATACATAACTGGAAAGTGAAAACAAAATGTCAACTCAATGAGTATCAACACTTAATATATGCATCTCTGATATATCTTTTTCAAATCATTCAAATTTATTGTTGTATATATTTTTTCCAGATGGGAATGTATTTTAATGAATGTATTTCACATAAAATATGAAAAACATTTTTTTGAAAACAGGCTGGCTATTGGAGTGACGTAGTTTGTAATCTACCAAGTGTTACTGGTTATATTTGTAAGAAGACCCCTTCTGTTGTGTCGGCAACAACACCACAGGATTATAAAAAAGGATGCCCAGCGGTAAGTTGAAAAATTGTTACCAGGTGTTATATCATCCAGCTATGAACCTCAGCACTACATGTATAGTAACAGTTTTAGTTTTATTAGCCTATAATAATTATTATTTTTATATTGCCTTGGGGGTTAATTTGTCTCGCATTCAAGTTTTTATTTCCACAACTTCTGACTTGTTAAATTTGCATGGGGAATATTGTCCGTATACAGCAGCATGTACAATGTAAGTTCATACCTTAAGTGTCTCTCTTGCATCTACCAACATGTGAAACCACAGGAATCTTGTCTCCAGCCACACATTTCTTTGGCCCTGTTTTCAGTCCATTATTAATAAATGTACTCCAACGTGTGTACACCGTAACTTGTCTATTCTGAATAGCGACGTGCTTTTTTACCCCACTGCTATATGAACACTGCTAATTGAATGTAATACGACAGCGAGAGACCGTCAGATTATATTTGTGGGGCGTCAGTGACTGTCACAAGGCCCAAGCTCTGCCAGCATTCATCTGACATGTAAGCCTCTCTGCAAGCAGCTTTTAACAAGCATGTCTCAGCTTTAACACAGCCAGTCTATACCCCTGCAGATCTGTTTATGTTTACAGACTAAATTTTAGTCTTTATTCACTTGATCAAAGCTTGCACTGACTGAGTTGATAATGACAAGAAATG
>JAQQZZ010091182.1:0-17716 GCA_030265115.1 Mopalia vespertina
TGTTCGTGTTTAGGTTGGTCATTCTGTCAACTGTTGCTCTAGTAGATTGGTCATCCTGTCAATTGTTCGTGTTTAGGTTGGTCATTCTGTCAATTGCTCGTGTTTAGGTTGGTCATTCTGTCAACTATTGGTCTAGTAGGTTGATCATCCTGTCAATTGTTCGTGTTTAGGTTGGTCATTCTGTCAACTGTTGCTCTAGTAGATTGGTCATCCTGTCAATTGTTCGTGTTTAGGGATATCATCCTGGTCATTCTTGGATTTGTAAGTTGGCCATCCTGATAGCTGTGAGATTTGTTGGCTTGTCATTCTGAAAGCTGTGAGATTTGTTGGCTTGTCATTCTGAAAGCTGTGGGATTTGTTGGCTTGTCATTCTGAAAGCTGTGGGATTTGTTGGCTTGTCATTCTGAAAGCTGTGAGATTTGTTGGCTTGTCATTCTGAAAGCGGTTGAGTTTGCGAGCATGGTTGATTATCCCATTCACTATTGGTGTGGTTGTTTTTCGTCCAGTTTATTATTTTTAAATATTTCTTCTAAAATGTACCCTATAACATCTAGAGCTTGGGACACTCTAATTTAAGGACAGTCCATATAAATAACATGTAAAACCCCTTGTGGTAAAGCCTATTTCTCTGTCCCAACTTCTAGAAGTTATAGGGTATGCTCTACTGATAAAGAGTAAATGTTATATGTTGTCTTTCAGGTAACACAAAATAAACACTCCAAAACCATTATAATTTGACTGTTGTATACATTGTAGGATTTCACTTGAGTTCCACTGTGGTCCCGCCACAAGGCCAAGGTTCATTCAATGTGGCCGTGGTGTTTGACCGGCGAAGGATATCTTCATGTATCTGTACCTGTAACAGTCTGGCCTCGTGGTGCTCACATGTTGTGGCTCTTTGTCTCTACAGGATACATCAGGTAACAGACAGTATATGATTATAACAAGACCGGTTGAAATGATGTTTGTTTTTTTGTACAGTCTGACTGGACAGTACATGTACTTACATGCTGTGCACACGTCCCTTTAGAATCAGTTATGAACATTATTGCTTTCTAATAAAATAAGCTAAACTTATTGTAAAACTGAATTTGTTTTTTCTGCTTGTATAAACGTTTGTCAGAGCATGCTTTGTATTCCTCATATCTTTGAACTCTAAATCAAATCACCTATGTTACTGGCCACTTATGTTGTGAATAATGTATAACTGTTATGTTTTAGGCGAACTCAGTGTGTCTACGAGCACCTGTGTCTGAGTCTCTGTCCCGCCTTCAGAGAGATCAGTTACAGAAATTTGCCCAGTATCTCATCAGTGAGCTGCCACAACAGGTAAATAAACTCATTTTTTAAAGCACTGAAGTGTCGAAACAGACACATGAGGTAACACGGCCAGCCAACAAGTAGTCATTTTACCGTATTAAAGAATCACATGAGACAGAGATATTTTTCTATGTTGTAAAAGTTAACAGCTTTATTTTCCAGCATTTTATGTTAAATGAAAGTGTAAATATAACATTGGATATTACACCAGAATATTAAATGATTTCTCCAGGTTCACACAAACTACATGTACATCTAAGTCCTCATTAGACTATACAAATGTAATTATATTCCATCTGTATTTGTTATGACACTTAATTGGTTTGTTAAATAGTAGCAATTAGACTTTTTGGGTGGTTGTGTTATTTTCTAGTGACTTCGTCATACACATATCCCTAAAGCAATTTTTTTCCAGAGGCAAAGTTACCTTTTAAGATGTTTAAGGCTATTATTACAATGGAAATGTAGGATTTTCATTTGTGTTGTTTTGTTCTCCTTGTGACTAAGAGATAAAAAAAAAACCCTCTCAGTCTGGAACAATCAAGGCAAAGCATGAAATTGAATCCCTCACCTTAATTTTGATTTCAACCATAAATTAGTTTGGGCAATCTGCTCAAGGCCACTAACAGCCTAGTCTCATTTACCCTAAATCACCTCCAATTTCGTCAATGACAAAACTTTTTGGGTTCTTGTGACAATAATACAGCATGTATTTGAACAAATTTATGTTTTCTGACAAATGTTGATGCTTTCTAACTGAAAAAATCATGTTCTGCCTCTCAGACCCAATTTCCAAGTCTTTTAAATAGCTTCTAAAATAGTAATCCTATGGACGAATTTGGAGGTGATTTAGGGTATCTATACTCTGGCCACGTGCATGTCCCTGTATAGACTAATCTTATGTGATAACTTTCTAAATGTGTGAAGCCAGGTAATGACCTGTCAATTACCATTCTCATCTGAATTAATGTGTTACAGGATTTAGACTTTGATCTTGATTTACAACATGTATTAATAACCCTCTCACCTGAATATGTTGTAGATTTAGACTTTGATCTGAATTTTGTAATTAGCATTTTTACCTGAATATGTTACAGCTTACATACCCTAATCTGATTTATTAATTATACTTCTTTCCACCCTCTGACTAAGGACAGTTTTTTCTGAGTGAAGCAGTTCTGTCTTTACTTAGCACAGGAGGGGGATTTCAACATATATTGTAGCAAAGCACAACATTTTATTGTCATGCTACTTTTCATTGACCTAATACACCATCATTACATAAACATGAACACAGCATAAAACACCAATCATCTATTCATTCTTTTTGTCTTTTGTCCTGGAATAAGCAGAGATTCTTATCGTGATTTATTAGTTGCCCTTCTCATCTGAATGGGACTGTTGAGAGGTTGCTTTTGGTTGCCCTGATCTTGTTGTATTAAATAAGCTTACCCTTCTCGCTTGGATTTGTTACATATAGACTCTGATCTGGTTTCAGTTGTTTGAAAAATTGCTAATATTGGAATAGGGTTAGGCCTATTAAAGTGTCTTACAGATTAAAGACTGATCTTCATTTACTAATTATCTTCTCACCTGTATTTGTTCACAGATTCTGCCGACAGCACAGAGACTATTAGATGAACTTTTGTCCTCCCAACAAACTGCTATGAACACAGTATGCGGAGCACCAGGTATCAGTCTGCTTTAATAGGAAATCTATTTCATGTAAAATTATAACAATACACGTGTAGGAAATGTATTCTTGCATGTGTGTAAACAATTATTGATATCTGATTTGAGGAGTTAAGAGAAAGACTGCCTTCGTGCTCTATTAGTTATATGCACATGTAACATATTAAATATGGGTAACATGAAGTATGCTTGTCTTTGTCATTGTTTGTCGCAGTAACGTCTATTGCCTTGGTTTCTCTCTCTCTCACTCATTGGACGGGCACACAGTTATAGGGGTGAAAAAACCTCAATGATGACAATTAAATCTCACCCAATTGATGGATCCTAGGTTTTTTATGAAGGTTTTATATGATGTATAAATCTATTAAACAGTGAGAAACTTGATGTATTAAACACTGCTCTGCATCTCGTATTTACAGAGTTTTTGTAGTAATACTGCCATTGGTGCCATTTATATATATATCAGCCATATTATATAATAAATTTTTAATACAGTACTGACATACACTTACTGTTTTTGTTGTGTTAGATCCAACAGCCGGACCGTCGGCCAATGAACAGACCTCCTGGTGTTTGGATGCTGTCACGCTTCATGAGAACATCAAGAAAACACTCATCAAATTCTGTGTACCATCACCTATGGTTTTCAGGTATGTCTGGCATATATGATAGTTTAAATGTTGCAATTTACCAAGCCGATCTGTTTGTCATGTCTGATGTCTGATTGAGTGTCATTTCCTTCACCCATTGGGCTGACACGCTGTCACGCTGGCACGCTGGCATGCTGGCATGCTGGCACGCTCTCATATGAATGAAAGAACCGGAGGTATGGCTTAAAACACCAAATATAAACAATTAAAGAGAATAATTATTTGACGTTTTGTAGTCTGTATTAATTACTACTACAATATTTATAAAGATAGGCTTTTATAATTAATGTTTTATGATACAAGCACACAGGTATTTATTTTATTTGTGATTTTCAGAGAACTGCAACGCTTGTATTGTTCATCTTATATTTAGGTGACATCTGTCACACAACTCTTCTGTAATGTAAGCTTAAAAATTAAATAAATTTGGTTAAAAATGGCACACCCACACAAGAAATTGAGCAACATTTGTCAACTTAATTAAAAAATAGTAACATAACTTTCAGAGCATATTTATTTCTGACAATCGGTAGATCCAAAAAATTGAATGACAAATTCTTTTTAAATTAGTCTTAAGCAGGAAATTTCAAATGCGTTATTTAGCCCCTGGTTTTGGCTCAGTCGTTGGATTACTGATCCTCCTTCAATACCACTCACAGGTTTGAGTTCTCCAGTGGACCACAACATGGCTCAGGCAATACTGGCGATTGTTATTGTCGATCTCTTAAGGGCTTTCCACCGTATTTTAATCAGGCAGAGTTAAGTGGCCATAAAATTAAAATATACTTAGGTACAACGTTTAGCCCCTTCAGGCAAACAAAGAAATCAAATGCATTATATGTTCTATTTTGTTAATTTCATGGCAAGTCCACATTCTGGAAGAATCATTTACAATAATATAGCAGTAAATTACATTCTTCATAATCAATCAATACAAAACGAACCAATAAAGCTTTTCATCTGATATAATTCAAAATCTGATTATTGCAATCTTAAATAATATGGTTGCCTATATAAATGCAGTCTCACTTACAAAACTAGAATAGTTTTTTAATTAAACAATCCTTTTAACAAAAAAACAACCCCAATAAATAAATACAGGTTTCTTAAAACTGCTCTGAATGTGTGAATATTATAGTGGGGTATGTGTATTTATACACAATGGCTTAGCCTGGTCCTATCAACAGAGTGTGGGGTATGTGTATTTGTGCATGATGGCTTAGCCTGGTCCTATCACCAGAGTGTGGGGTATGTGTATTTGTGCACGATGGCTTAGCCTGGTCCTATCACCAGAGTGTGGGGTATGTGTATTTGTGCACGATGGCTTAGACTGGTCCTATCACCAGAGTGTGGGGTATGTGTATTTGTGCACGATGGCTTAGCCTGGTCCTATGACCAGTAGAAGCGAAAGTGCTGTTATGTCAAAACCAACAGACATGCTATATTGCAATATCTGACAGTTAAACAACAGCTGTATTTGTGTGAAATATTGTGTATTTCCAGTGATGTGAATTACCTGTCATCCACTGCTCCCCCAGCTGCAGCAGAGTGGCAGAGTTTATTGAGACCGTTACGTGGTCGGGAGCCTGAGGGCATGTGGAACCTTCTCTCCATTGTCAGAGAGATGTATAGAAGGAATGATAGTAATGCTGTACCTTTGCTAGAGATACTCACTGATGAGGTTTTACAATGCGAACAGGTAAGTAACAATAGGAAGTTTCTTTCAATTTTTTCCAGGTTTCTACCTTAAATTTATCAGGGCACAAAAATAGTCAGGTTTTTGTGCCATGTTTTGACTTGATTTGACCCAAAGATTTGTTAATATAATTATTTAAAAAAAAAAATTTGGGCACATTATATTTTTGGCACAGTATTTTTCTTGTGAAATAATATTTTCCCTTGAGTATGACGTTAAGCCCCAATTAAACAAAAAAAACAAAATCTTTTACATGTATGTCATGTCTATTTGACTTTTGCCATACAGTAAATATTTTTGTTTGCAAAACATTGATATCACTTCACTTGGTCCACAACTGAAGATACATTTCAACACTAATATGTGATTGATTGATCTGTAAATAGATACTATGGTATTCTGATTGTTTTAGATTCTGGTGTGGTGGTTCACAACAAAGATCTCCGCCACCTACATTAACCTGGGTAATCACATTAGCCGTGGTAATGGTAACAACAGCTCAAGTGGTACTCAACATGCTGCCTCCAGCCTCTGTGATGAACTAGTGACCCTGTGGAGATTAGCTGCCCTTAATCCACGCCTCTCACCCATACAGAGAGATGATCTCTCCACCAAGTTCAAGGAGTGGCATATATCTACAATAGAAAAGGTTCGCAAAGCCCGAGGTGTGAGTTATGGTGGGACACCAAATAACATGAAGAAAAATGATGTGGAGGTGTTCCCTGGCTTCAAACCCTCACTTGAGGCATGTGAAATGGACTGGAGTGATTACCCTATAGCTGGCATCACTTACAGCGAGAATGAGTGTTTACATCTACAGTACAACTTTAGTCGTTCTCATGAAGGAGATGTGAAAAAAACATCTCGAGTTCAGACTGTCACAGTTTGTTCAGAGGATCTTATTAGTACTGACAATAAAACCACAATAGTTCAGGGGAAATTAGGGGAACATTCATTGGCCAGGTCTCAGGAAAAACAATCTAAGTCACAAAGTAGTTTACGAAACTTTTCCCGTGGTGACCGATGTCAAAATGACGGTGCTTGTAGTTCTGGGTCAGAAGGGTTTTGTGAGCCTGATAGAGCAGACCCAATCTTTAGAGACTCCGACTCTAGTTTAGACATAGCTAAGGAATCTAGTAGTCACCATGTGTATGGCACGTCCACCGCACACCCACCACACTATAGTCAGGCTGGCAAGTTAAGGATGGGTGTTTATGACAGGGAGACTGTTGATGGGGACTCTGATGCCTCGTGTCCAGGCACACAGACCTTAGCTGACCCCACTGAGGGAAACCTCAAGGCCAATGACCCATCACATTCAGATACACAACACTCAAGTGACGAGTTTCTTATATACTATTATGATACTAAAGCCAAAGTCCCAGAGAGCGACAAGAAAAAGAAGGAAAAAGCTGAGGAACCAAATTATTTTGCTGGTTTAAAGAGCCCATGTGAGGGCCAAGAGGTAAGTTTTAGGGACTCTCAATATGGGTGATAAAAGTAATGTTGCAAAAGAACAGAGATAAGTTTATAAACCTTAAAAAATTTGTGTTCCCATATATTGGAATATTTTTTTTTTGCAATTTAAGTTAACACTTTAAAGCCATATTTTTCTGAGGATCAACAAACTGCAATGTTAAAGTATAGGGGAACTTCTTAAAATTTTATTTCCCACAGACAGCGTTTTTGTCTTTGTTACTTTTTGTTCCTCAGCCACAGAAAGTGTTTTAGAACCATTTTATTGTTGTTTACAAATGTGTAACTGGAGATTCATCGTCTGATTTTCATAGTCTACATAATCCTAATTTCAGGTTTTTTTTATTGTGGCACTATTTAGCCAATAAGCCTCTTTTATTACCAGAACCAGTTTGCCCGAGCTGAGGCCCTTCAAGCCCATGGTCACACCAAAGAAGCAAGTAAGCTAGCTAAACAGTTAGCTGAGGAAATGTTGGATAATCCTCCTGATCTCTTAGTGGAGGCTGCTAATCTAGCTACTATCAAAGGAAAGGGTAAGGCTCCACTTCAACATTTTGTCCTCCTGTTTTTGTGAGTTTGGTATAACCACCTTATTAAATAAGCTTTCAGGTCATTACAAAACAAACAAAAACACGATAAATGTTAAAATTAAGCACTGCAGGAACATTAATAGAGCAAAACACTTTGCACTTTATAGTTGTGTTAGAGTTGCAATTAATGTTGTATACACTGCCATCAAATAAGTGAAATACGGCGTTGAACACAAATCATAATGTTGGAAAGAAGATAGAACTAAGCAAATGATTAACGTGTCAATGTGCATGGACATGTAGTATGAGTGTTGATGTACCGGTGATCAGTCTGTCTTATTGTTTGTAGGTAAGAAGAAGAAAGCTCAGAATGTAATTAGCTTGATGGCTAGTAATATTCTGTCTAAAGCCGCCTTTCTCTGCAGTGTGTTGGCTGAGGACCCAGACTGTCATCATCTAGCCTTTAAAACAGGCATGTTCGGACTGGAACTCCCACGACCTCCAGGATCCTGTAAAGCTCTAGAAGTAAGACAGATCATCCTCGTAGTACTGCTTTATCATCTCAGCTTTTTGTCCTATCAACTGGTTTAAATAAATTGTTGAAGATTTTGTTAGCATTAGTATTAAACATAGGATTGTTCAAAATCACCATAATTGTTATAACAAATAATGCCAAATACATGTATGTTTTTTTTGTCAGTGCAACCCCTCTTATAGCTTAAATTGAATTTCATTGATAAACGTACTTTTCTTAATTATGTGTTAAAAATGTGCCTGATATTTCTATAAATCAAAGCTTTTTTAAAGTCATTCAGTAGTCTGGTTTATGGGGATACAACCTGCTTAGAATAGGACTTGTTTTAAATGTACGGACAATGCTTTGTTTCTTTGTATTCCAAGGTATTTTAATTAAACCTTGGATATAATTTTATTATTGTGGGATGGTACTATGTTTTAATCCTCTTAGACAGGAACAACAGATTAAGACAATAAATAATAATTAAGTAAATATGTTTTTCCGCCAGGTAAAATTGGCTTACCAGGAGTCTGAGTTAGTGGCTTTGTTGAAGAAGATTCCACTTGGTCCTAATGAGCTGGGTGCTTTGAGAGAGAGGGCTGAGCAATTGAGAGATGGAACACTGAAATCTAGAGGAGAGGCTTTACTTCCACTCATGCTTGCCAGTTTTATATTTGATTCTCTATGTCTACCAGGTAACAGCATTCATATGTGTAGGGTGTTTTCGGGACTCATGAGACTGAGAAAATAATGTTTGATATCACACAGTGTAAGTCCAACAGAGCACTGCAGATACATGTATCAGAGCTTGAGGTTGAGAAGCCAGTAAGTCTGGTTGAGGTGAAATATAACTGGTTTCACCAGGTCTGCTTACATAGGTTTAGGGTGAGGTACCCAATGTATTGCTTACATTTGACTCTCTCTTAGAACATATTCATACCCAATTAAACATTAAGATTTATAAATTCCACACATTATTGCTAAATACTTGATACATGTACTGAAAATGCATAATTCACTCACTTGTTTTTTAAAAGCTGATTTTAAGTATCTACCAAATGATGATTTTTATATTAGGTGTTTCTAGTAATGGTTGTAGCAGCAGAATGATGTATGTTATTTTGTTCTCTTTGAAGTGTTTCCAGTAAATGGCTGTACCAGCAGACCACCTAGTCGTTCAGTACAAGGAAGTGCAAGGTTACCAACAGATGAGAAACTAGGATTTGATGCAGCTGTAGCAGCATTGGGTAACTCTGAAATTTCTCGACTAGTATTGGTATATGACTGATGTACAAACAAACAAAGTATATGCCTATCTTAAGATATCTTGTAAGAAAAAAGTTGTAATTCTTTGAGGTATGATTGGTTCAAGCAATTTTAACTGTATATCTGTCTCTTTAGGCCTTTTTCTAAACCAGCAGTTGTGATTATTTTGAAATAAACAATGATAAAATCTATGGCATGGTTCTGACCTAAATGGTTGATCTCTCAAATGTCATCATCTTTCTTCATCCATATTAGAAGAATAAATGCATTAATGATTGATCTTGTATGACAGGTTTGAAGGCCAATGTATCTGAGGCTGACCACCCTCTACTCTGTGAAGGGACAAGGAGGCAGAAAGGGGACCTGGCTATCGCTATGTTAGTCCATTATAAAGATGACCAGGTCAAACTTAGCAAGGTAACTACATGATCAACAATTAGTTCACGATTAAAATCATATGGTGTTTTCATATCATTCAAGATTTATTCATCAGAAGAAATAAAACAGGTAATTTTCACATTTTAAAAAATAATTCACTGGAGAAAAAAATCCCAGCAGGTATTCTATTCAACGGTAGAAATCACATCAGGTATCACATATTCACCAGTAACTCTTCAGTAGAAATTCCAACTGATAATCCATTCATTCAAGATTTATAGATTAATGAAAATCTCATCAGGTAATCACGTCCTTCAGAAATTCTTCATTAGTAGACATTATGTCTCTAAATATTTATAACTTGACCATAATGTAACTGTTTCAAGTGCTTATTCCCTGACAGTAGTTTCTATTAGAAGATTTTTGACATTTCCCTAACTAAAATGGTAATAATCCAAATAGGAAAAATGTGCATTAATAACAACATTTTTTCATCTGTTGAAACATGTCTTAAAAACAGGTTTCCAACAAGTGAAATATAGTTTTTGTTTTTGTTATTAAATTAAGCGATAAAAATGGAGTTATAATGGTAAAAAATCCTATGCACTTGATTGGTCAGAAACTTGATGACATACATGTCTGTGTATGGGGAAGAAGTCGTTGTACAAACCCCATACGGCTACATCACAATTCGTTGTACAAACCCCATACGGCTACATCACAATTCGTTGTACAAACCCCATATGGCTACATCACAAGTCGTTGTACAAACCCCATGCGGCTACATCACAATTCGTTGTACAAACCCCATACGGCTACATCACAATTCGTTGTACAAACCCCATACGGCTACATCACAAGTCGTTGTACAAATCCCACACGGCTACATCACAATTCTTTGTACAAACCCCATACGGCTACATCACAATTCTTGGCGTGAAAATCTTAATTGGCATCATATCTATTAATTGAAACATAACTGTTTTTTTATAATTAAACACAATTAGTTTTATTCATTACCACAAATGACCACAACAGATCAAAAACTTAACAGGTGTTCCCTTTTACGGGCAGTTTGTCTGAAGAGTAGCAATGCTGTCTTTACTGAGAAGTGGAGGAAGATTAACTTTCTACAGTATCAAAACACGTCCCATTTTATGGTTGTGTCAATTATTGTTGGAATACACCACTGTGATATAAATGAAACACCCGTAAGCACGGCGTAGAAACACCAACCAGTCAATCAATCAATCAATCTATCTTTGGATTAGCTCTTCACATAGTATATTGAACAGTCTACTGTAACGGAGTTGTACAGTGGAGTGCTGAACCTGTAAACATGTTTGAGCCCCCATTAGACCCAGAGGTATTAAATTGGAGCTTACTAATAACTTTTGAAGGACAGTGTGGTTTTATGAGGTTACTTCTTGTGTCTGGAAAACACCAGCAATGTGAAGTCATTTATGTTTAGGTAGTGTTAAGGATGATGTTAAACACCAGTCCAAAATGTATTCTTTGATTTTAGATCATGGATAAGTTGCTGGACAAAGAGGTCCATCAGTTATTTAAAGCCCCTAGTCTAACCACATACCTGGCTAAGTCAACGAGCTGTGCGGCTGTGGCTGGGGCATCAGGTGAGGCCAGTGTATGTCCAACAACACCATCACGGTCAGCACAGTCAGCTCCTCCTGTAGGGGCCGAAGGTGTGCCTATATCACCCCCAGAGGTCAAACTTTCCCAGCCAGAAAGTCAAGAGGCCACGCCCACTCGTGAAAATAACATGTTGGCATCTGGCTGCAAGGAGGGTGGCGCATCAGTCAGTAACCTGGAATACCTGAATTTAGAACAGTCACATACTCAGCCAGGAGCAGTACCCAGTGGAGCCCGACCAAAAACTACCTACCCAGCTAGATATAACAGGTAGACTGGAATCCTCACACAGACATACACACTCGTTTCTATGCATTATTGTACAATGAAAACAGAATTGGGAAATTGGGAATCCTTTCACCCTCAATAAGTACAACTTGGCATTATAAACATGGGGATAATGGTCATGCTAATGCCTAATTGCATCTGACTATCTTTTTTTAAATCGTAATTCTTAAGAAAAGTTTTCATTTCAAAAAGCAAAGGTACAAAATATTAAGCGAAATTTTTTTTCTTTCTTAAATATCTGGAGTGTGAAAAGTCTCGGCCTAATTATTTCTAATTTTAGGTTATACATTTATTATGATATTATTTCCTTTACTTTTCCATGCAACATATATGGTCTAGATATACTAGGATTTATTATGTGTTAAAGCAATGTTGAAGATAGCTGTATGATTTGTAGTGGTAAAGACACAGAGGACAGTTCCGCTTTGGAGGAAGAGGGAGATGACTTTAAAGCATTGGAAGCAAAACTCCGATGTATGAGCATGAAGAAAAAACCCTCTCAAGGTGAGTTTCTTTTTTGTTGCTTCTGTTCGTTTTCTAAGATATTGATTACACCATATTTACTGATTGTATCCTTATAAAGAGTGCCTATAAGTTGAGAATATTTGGTCTTAAAATTAATACCAATTATATTATAATATTGAAAGCTATCAAGCCACATGCTTTATAATTAGCATACATCTACATGATGCAGTGCTCAGAATCTAATGTTAATATGTATTTTCAGGAATGGCCAGTATAGACAGCAGTGCCCCCGAGACTACTTCAAGTGATAATTCCCCAACACTGGTGAGGCGCCACTGGGCCAAGCACCAGGGTCCAGGCAGTGACAGTGGTAGCAGTGGAAAGAGTAGTGACTCTATCGGCTCTAGTAGCTCTGGAGATAAGGGCCCTAGACCTAAAATCAGAGATGAAGATAGGGCAGTTATCTCCCTTGACAGGTATTACTTCCCTTGCATAATACTTTTTGATCTTTCTAGACCATAAACAGTGGATATGTATGATCACTTCTGAATATGTAGCTGATATTAAATGGAGATAACAAAAAAAGCGATATAAAAAACATAGCCTGTAATTAGCAGCTATGAAAAGTGTAGTTCTGAGTGTAAGGCTGGTTCATAATCCTGTTCGAATCAATTTGGTAAGTGACTTGGTAACTCCCATTAGGTGGACTTTTCAATAAACTATTCAATAAATATTCACAATAATCGTTGCCAAACAGTATGTCCATTAATTAATTGACCAAAAGCTGTTGTGAAATTGTTTTGGTGAATATTTATGGAATAATATAGTCCGTGTTTTACAGAGAGATGTCATTTGGCATGAAACTGTTGGATTAAACTTTTGTGGATTAACTTTTCAGTTATGCGGTGATTCAACCTGCTAATAAAAAACCAATTAAGCATGACTTGATTTCTGAAGTTTAAGTGAACAAGCCATTTATTTTAATAGAACATATTTCAAATTAAACCTACTGAATAAAGAGAGAAAACTTGTTAATAAGAATCTTGTATTGTTTGATCACAGCACCTCTTGGTCCCTAAACAGTAGAACATTACCTCAGCTGTTGATTGATTCCAGGAGTTCCACTCCAAACATCAAAGGACTCAGGTTTGTACCTTTCTTTGGAAATACTCGTTTTAAACTTTATCTTTAACATGTTGTCACAATAATTGATAAACATCATTTTATTTAAATGTGTTGAGGTTTTTTTTTATTTATAATAACCCAATCTGAAAACTGTCTTCAGTGCTTGAATAAATACTTGTTGTTTTGACCCACAGATACAAAGGTAAAAACAGGATTATGCCTACGATCCCAAACCAACCTAGTGAAGCTTCATCTCATTTCATGTTTGAGTTGGCAAAGACTGTATTGACTAAAGCTGGAGGAAACAGTTCAACCTCATTGTTCACTCAGCCCACAGCTGCGACTAACCACACCGGGCCTCACCGAGCTCTTCATCTCTGTGCATTTCAAATAGGACTTTATGCCCTGGGTCTTCACAACTGTGTTTCACCAAACTGGTTATCTAGGACTTATTCATCACATGTATCATGGATAACAGGTAAGTGCCAAACACACCAGCTTCTATGTCCCCTGCCCATCCAATCACTTCATTGTCTCCTTTCCAAGAGTACCAACAAAGGTATAAATATGAGTTAAAAAACCATTAAAGAGTAAAAAAAACACAAGAAGCCCAGAAGAATATTTACTTCAATATCTGGAAGTTAATGTGGCATATTTTTGATAAACAGTGTAGTTATTCACCCAGCATGTTTATACCTTTGATGAAGTAACCTGTAATATGTTTATCTTGAGTTTCATGTTGTATTTGTGTTTTTGTAGGTCAGGCTATGGAGATTGGAGCCCCTGCCATTAACATTCTCATAGAAACCTGGGAAGGGCACCTGACCCCACCGGAAGTGGCCACATTGGCTGATCGAGCTTCCAGAGGTCGTGACCCAAATATGGTGCGATCTGCAGCAGAGCTTGCCCTTTCATGTCTGCCCCATGCCCATGCTCTCAATCCTAGCGAGATCCAAAGAGCTCTGATACAGTGTAAGGAACAGAGCCGGGATATGTTAGAACGAGCATGTCTAGCAGTGGAAAGTGCTGCTAAAGGGGGAGGTGTTTATCCAGAGGTTCTCTTTGATGTGGCTAAGAGATGGCATGACCTGTCTGAACAGGCTTCAGCTTCCGGTGCTAGTGGAAGTGTCCGAGAACGTAACTCCAGGGACGGTCATGGGGCCAGTGTGGCCCACTCTCCTGATCGCCCTATTATTCCTCAGCAGGATGCACCAAGTCCAGTTAACCGAGAACATCCTATTCCTGCAAATTCTCATGCTCAGATAGGAGCATTTGGTCAGCCTATTGTTACTCAGGCACAGATCTCAGCCCCGCAGATAATCCCTGTGACTAATCAACGTCCTAATCAGTCCATTGTTATCCCGTACTCCATACCACCCACCAACCCCTCGCACCCACAGTTACCCCCACATGCCTATGTTACTCCATACAGCTATGTTCAGCCCATCCAGTCATTCCCTCACCACTATAGTCAGCCTCACATTCCTCTACACACACATAACATCCACCCAGCCTATGTGGCTACGTATCCCTACCAGAACCAGCCAGCCTTCAGTAACTTACAGCCCATCCCCACCATGGTGTACCATCCATCTGCCACACATCTCAGACCTCCACCCACAGCATTACCTATTTTTCCCAACCCTATCACAGCAGCACAGACACTCAACAACTCCAATGTGTCTGTGACTCCGATGCCAACTATACATTCGGATCATATGGTGATGGATGGCCAACAACAACACAGTATGCAGAATGTAGCCCCGCCCCAGTCCACTATACGTAACCAGGCTCAGATGAATTACATGATGGCTGCCTATAGAGTGGGCATGTTAGCTATGGAGACACTGGCCAGGCGAGTCCATGATGATAGGCCACAGACTAAGTATGCCAGAAACCCACCGTATGGAGAAGATGTCAAATGGTTACTGGCAGTAGCAATGAAACTAGGTAGGCCAATGGTTTTAAATAGCAACAAACTTTTACATCACAGATAACATTTTAAATGTTTATTTAACTCGGTAAGCTGAGTCAGAAACCCCCAAAAATTAAAGTATATGTACACCAAGTTTCAAGTTATTCGTAAGGATGATTTTAAAGAATATTATAACTTTTAAAAATGGCCACAGGGTCACAGGACTTTGTTTTCATAATATTTTTTTCTCAATTAGTCAGAGACTTACAAAATATGAACTCAAGGTCTCATTCAGTTGTTAAGATAATAAGTTTTAAACAGACTCTTTATAGTTTTAAAAACTTGGCAAAACTGTGAAATTGTCTTTGTTAGGTAGGGATTTGCTAATTGATTGTTACCGTTGGTCAAACAGAATTGAAATCAAGATGGTTGAAACTATGAACTTAATTATGATATATGTTACCTTAAGTGGCTTTTAAAAAATGTTTGTACATGTGCTCATTATCTTATTGTAATCACTCTTGTTTGATTTATTAGGTACCACATATTTACAGCAGTTCTGTGCAAGTGCAGTTAATGCTGTAGTCAGTCCTTTCATTCTCTATGATATTGCTATTGAGTCGGCTCACATCCTGGCCAGGAACAATCCGTCACAAGTCTCCAATCATCTAAGATCAAACATCCTTAATCCATTAGTACAGAAATGTTTACAAATGTAAGTTAGTCCAGCCTAAAACAAGATTTTTAAGAAATAAAAGGTAGATCAGTAAAAATAGTAGTTAATCCAATTTATAAGGTTCATGATTTCAAATATAGTTGGACTGAGAATAAAGCTCATCTGAAAATATGATTTTGTAAAGTTAGAATGTGTCCATTGTTTTCAAAAACTTTTTTTTTTACAATTGATATATCACTAATTTTAATTATTTTTGATTTCCAGGTTTATTCAATGTGCTCATCAGAGAATTCATCACATCAGTCAAAGTGACTACGATGATTTTATAACGATTGTTTGCAGCGCCCGCAATGCATTCTTCATGACAACTGGTGGTATTGTACAGTTCAATGAGTTCTTACAGAGTTTGAGGAGATCCAAGTCGTGTCGTAAGGATCTCTGGACCAGAATACTTAATGCTCTTAGTACAGGAAATATTTGACACATAACTTATCTTAGTCCTCTATTACTGGCTCTTTTTACTGACCAGTCATTCAATCATTTTACATGTATATCCCAGGAAAAGTTTGAATTTTAAACTTATCTAATCAATGTATTATCTTTATGATGATCCCATAGTTGTTGTTTTCTTTTTTCTTTGTTGGATTTTTCTCATTTATTTCCCTCTTTTTTTCTACAACTATATATATATATATATACACACACACTGTATTTTGTTTTAATGTCCTATTTTGTTGCATGATCATTTTGAAGTTAAATATGAATTTTCAGGTTGAAATTAAGCATGTTATTCTAATCTTGTGTTGTGTTGTATTGTTGTGTTTTATTTTACATTGTTATGTCAGGGCCTTGTACTTGTTAACAGATATGTTCATATTGGATTTTAAACAAATAGTATATTCATACATTCTTTATATTAGATATACACTTTGATCATTAAATTGTAGTAGCTTGGTGGGCAGGCTTACAGTTTGTCATAAACACAGAATACTGGTTGCTATGGATACAGAATACTGGTTGTCATAGAAACAGATTACTGGTTGTGAATCAACAACGAATATAGAAATATATCTTTCCCCCTATTATTGTCCTCAACCGAATTTCATCTGTTTGAAAGTTTTAACTTTGAGTTGGGTTTCATAGTAAATATCCGAAGCTTCCAGTTCACTTTTATTGGCGGCTGATTTGATTTCTATCATTCCACTCTGTAGCCTTTGATTGTTTAATTTAAATCAAATCTGTAGCATCCAAAATAATGAAGATACCTGTCTATTCCACAAACTAGTCCTGCTGGCAGATTTGATCAATTTGCTAACCAGATAATAACTTATTGTATTTTGTTGACTTGAAATGAATTTTATTCTTTCCACTTATATGAAAAATTTCACAAAATTACACAAATATCTATATAGTATTTGTTGGAAATGTTACACGACAAGACCAGACAAATGTAATTACAACTGAGAACTATGCAGAGTTGGGTCATTTGGTGTTATTAATTGGTATGCTGATGCCATCATGAACTAATTTGTACTGCTATTCTGGTCTTTATCCCTATTTACTGTGTATGTTGCAAATATAAATGTAGTTTTCGCTGCATTTGTTCTATTTCATTGATGTACACATATTATTAATTTATTTCTATAAATATGGCCTAATTGTTGTTGAATAATTACAATGTATCATAATTTAATTCAAATGCCATGTTAGAACTGTTAATACGAAACTGAAATTGTGTTTATATACAGCTCTTCTAATGAATTTAGCTGTTTTGGTGTTTTACTAGTTTGAAGCACTTAGTGGTGTGTTTGATGGACAGTATGTCTAGATACATCACTTGAGAGTGATTTCGTGTACATCACCACATCCTATCAAACCTATGTTTAGGGTAAATTGACTACAGTTTGAAAATCACCACATCCTATCAAACCTATGTTTAGGATAAATTGACTGCAGTTTGAAGATCACCACATCCTATCAAACCTATGTTTAGGGTAAATTGACTGCAGTTTGAAGATCACCACATCCTATCAAACCTATGTTTAGGGTAAATTGACTGCAGTTTGAAGATC
>JAQQZZ010091193.1:0-17711 GCA_030265115.1 Mopalia vespertina
GGATCTTACCCATGCCACTTTCCTATACCATGGCTCAAATCTCTCAATATGAGTGAACAGACCAGTCCGTACGTCCATCCATTCATTCATTCATTCTTTCATTTATTCATTCATTCATTCCGTAGGATATTCATAGGGACTAATTAATCACGTGGTTTAATGTTCATACCAGACATGACGGGCTGATTGTGATTGTAAACACTGTTGTTTTTTTATTCCTATTTTCGTTATTTTTGGATAACACTTTCTTAGGCAGAAAATTTTGCAGGTTGAAACCCGTCCGGGAATCGAACCCACGACCCTCAGAGTCAGGCACCGAATCGACCTCCTGGAAAATTTCCTGCCCTATAATCTGTTCAAACTAAAATACTGTTAATATTCATTTTTTAAAAGACGCAAAAATCATTCACGGTTATTTCTTGGTTATCACCATTTTGTTTTATGTGTTTAACAAAAACACTTGCGATTAGCAACTCGGAGGCAAAACTCTTAAAACCTTTTGTAATTGTGGGCGTATAATTAAAGTTTCCCAGCATAATTCTCAGTAAAACTGAATATAAACAAAATATTTACACAGCCGGTAGTGAATAAGGTCAACTCTGCTTGGAAAATCTGGGAATACGTTTACGAACAACAAATGTTTGCGTTCTGTTATTTAGAGTATTTTTGTCAGATATCGTCTTTACTTGCCAAATAATTCGGTTCGCATTATATCCTAATCATTTGTTGCCTTATTGTGAGTCTTTAATTGAATTGATTATTTAAATTAATAAATACAATTTTAGAAAATAAATAAATAAAATTAAATTAAATTAAATTAAATTAAATAAAATTAAATAAAATAAATAAAATAAATAAAATAAATAAAATAAATAAAATAAATAAAATTAAATTAAATTAAATCATAGTAAATTAAATCATAATAAATTAAATCAATCAATCAATCAGTCAATCAATCATTCAATCAATCAAATAAAATCAAATGAAATAAAATAAATAAATCAATAAATAAAGAAATAAAGAAATAATAAATGAATAAAAAAAGTTATTTTAACATGAATAAAGATTGAATATTAAACACTCAGGGGATAAATCTTAATCATAATTTTGAAACCATGTATTTATTTGATAAGTCACAAAATAATTACACGCACGCGTCAGAATTAAACACTTTTGTTTGATGAATTCATACAAATGTATAAGGCTTCACAGTTGTTAAAGCCTTGCATGGTACATAGCAGTCGATAGCCGATCTAGAGGTCATCGGTTTAAACCCCGCGGAGACCTTACTTTATGTTTTTCTTTAATCAAGATTTTGCGTGATTTTTATTTGCTGGATCTGTGTACCCCAAAATGTTATTCTGTATAATTCTAGTCACTAACGTATCTATCAATTATTAATTCGGCCAACGCTTTTAATTGTTTTATAAGCTAGTTAACACAGCAATACTTGATTAAAGCGTGGTTTATTATCATAATTAAATGCAATCGTGAATTTTCAACTTATTTGTAAAAATGTAGAATTTAAAAAAAAAAAAAAAAATGTTACAGGGGACATCCGGGATCGAACCGGAGACCTCTCGATCTGCAGTCGAATGCTCTACCACTGAGCTATATCCCCAGTACTTACCTGCTGTTAACGACATATAGTTGTATCTGTTAGGTTGTTTCTGTGTTAACGGCACAGTCGATAAGTTATAATATGACCGAGTCGGGCAACAGCTGTCACGAATCAGCTTATTATGAAACATCGGTCGATACAATCGTCAGTATCGTCTATATGGAATAAGCATTTAGCACCTTCTAAATTCTAGATCGTTTAAATGTCATGTCATAACGAAAATCCATATCCTTGACGGGAGAAAAAATTATATTCACAGAATTTAAATACAAGGTTTGTCAATACTAAAAATTGGAAAGATATGTATATATATAGGGCCTAGTTTTCACACATGATAAAATTAAAGTTGCAAAACTAGAATTTTCTTTTTGACATACACATTCAGCTGTCTATAGGCCCTAAATATATGTTTATCATTAACGAGAATTGATTCTGCCTAAAATTAAATGTCAACCTATAGGCCTACCTGATTCAATTATTTATTGTGTCACCTGTGCTATATGAAATGTGAAAATAAAATACAAAAGAAACCATTTTTAAAAAAACACATACCTTGTTAACCTTTTATATTAAATCAGATTCGACTTGATTTGTTTTTGCCGTTTCAGGTTTTAATGGTGTGTCGGAATTCAATTTAGTACATATTAAAATCTTACACTCGTTGTCTTTTTGTTAGCTATTTCATAAAACAGCAGACGGTCTTCAACCACGCAATTTGTAAGAATACTTGAATTTCGAATCATGACGTTACGACCAAAGAATGACATCCGTCACATCCGTTCGGAAAATGACGTCGTCACATTGTGGCAAGAAAGGACAGTAGGGCCTATACATATACTGTAACATTCCAGAATGGTGTTTATAGAAAACTAAAGTCATAAAATTCTTACTTTTGCCAAAACAGAAATATGATATTCAAAGCTGATTTTCGTTATATTTTATTTGATTTTATTTGGCCTCACCTAACTGCAGTTAACTGATGTACGTCATTTAACAAAGGGGCGTCACTCTGGTGTCGTATCGCCATAACGCGCAATTGCCGTATTCACTAAAACTAATTTCCAATTCCCTGAAAATAGCCAGTAAACCTATGTTCACTTGAGATTGATGACCAATTAACTGAACACTGGGAAGGCTGTGAAAGAGACATCTGGCGAAACATCGGCTCATCAGTCATGCGCACTCGATTTACTCTTCGTTCACTACATCGGCACGAATACATTAATTGGTCTTCGATTCGAAGCCATCGTCCCAAAATCAACTAATTCAGACTTAATTAGGGAAACATTTGAACAACTGTAGTAGCCAACAGACAAATCTATACAACTGAGCATGGCCTGTACAGATCTCAATGATATTCCTTTCAGACACGGAGATGCAGTCACATTTAATAGTTTACTTCTCAACTTGTGTAAAATTTTCAGCATTTTACCTTAAATAATTCAGCCATTTTAAAATATTTCAGTAATTCTTAAATAGTTCAGAAATTCTTAAATAATCCAAACATTCCTAAATAATTAAGTACTTTTTCTTAATTAATTGATTTGTTTTCCTTAAATAGTTCGTTACTTTTTCTTTAAAAATTAACTGTTTTTACTTAAATAATTTAGTACATTTTCTTAAATAAGTCAGTGTTTTACTTAAATAATTCAGCACGTTTTCTAACATAATAAAATTACTCACTACAATTTCTTAAAAACTTCAGTAGGTTTTTTTAAATAAGTCAGTGTTGTTTTTTAAATCATTCAGTACGTTTTCTTAAATAATTCAGTGTTTTTACTTTAATGATTCAGTACGTTTTCTTAAATAATTAATACGTTTTCTTAAATAATTCAGTGTTATAATTAAATAATCCAGTACGTTTTCTTAAGTAATCCAATGTTTTTACTTAAATAATCCAGAACGTTTTCTGAAATAATTTAGTGTTTTTACTTAAAAATTCATTATATTTCTTTAAATAATTCAATGCGCTTTCTTAGATAATTCAGTACATTTTCTTAAATAATTCAGTGTTTTTAGTTTAATAATTCAGTACAATTTCTTATATAACTCAGTGTTTTTACTCAAACAATTCAGTACGTTTTCTTAACAAATATTAAGTCAACGTTTTTTGTTAAAGCACTATAGGCGGTTCAACGAACTAAAATAATTTTGTACTTTTCCTTACAAAATTAAGTACTTATTCTTAAAACATAATAATAATTCACTTTAACTTTTTCTCCGTTAAGTTTTACAGACATATAACAATCAGCATCGATACAGTTCGATGTCAAAAATACAAACACATATATCATTGCCTCCTTCTATTTCTTAGTTTCCCCCGCCATAATTAAATACGGTCATATCGATTGTTTGAGCAAAATGGGTGATTTTCCTATCTACATGAAAAAAGAATATAATAGATATTTGTGTGGCGGGGTCCATTTGAGAAATTGAACCATTACTGATTTTCTATCTGACACTGGCTTTATTCATTTGGATAGCTCATTACAGGAAAACCACAACGGCAGTCAAAACCCCCTGAGATTATATAACAAAAGGAAAGCCTTGAGAATATATGACAAGACAACAATTTAAGTGAAGCAGAGGTTTGTCACATCAAATCAAGCCAATGCATTCAGCAAAACATTTTTGAAATACAATTTCCATTCTAATAGAAGTAACGCTGTCAAGGCATAGATATGGTTGTATACAGTCATAACGTCAAATAATCGTTGCGAGTCTTTGACATAGAAATCCTCAAATGACAATGATAGGATCTGCTTTTTATATCATAGATTTTGAAAATATCCAACAAACAACAGTATTTATTAAGTAATGAATGTTTTAAATTCATAGTTACTATTCGATTAATCGTCTTTCATATCCCCCCACTCATGCTGATAAAATCGTTAAAAATATTATTTAAATTCAACGTAAACCGTTGGAGTGGTCAGTAAAAGGTGAGTTGAGGTATACGGAATCAAAGATAAGGATACAACAGCATTTTTAAAAAAAACATTGCTATTTCAAGGAATTTTCTTGAACTAATAAGACGAACTCGAATTAATGCTTATAAAATCTGCAAGATTCAATTCAAATCAACCCTTATCTGATTGAAGTGTGGAGTTAAAAATATTTATTTTATGGACGAGCAGTTGGAGCTGGTGGCGTTAAATGTTTGGCACATAAATCTGCTGATTGAGTGTAAAAAAAAAAAAAAGATGTAAAGGGGACATCCGGGATCGAACCGGAGACCTCTCGATCTGCAGTCGAATGCTCTACCACTGAGCTATATCCCCACTGACCTCAAAATTCGACTGTAATACGGTCATACGTGGCAGAATATAATTAATTTTTATAACACAAGAGTGATAAGTAACAGCTGATTTCAGACCTCAGCCGGAAAGAAGGCTTAAACTGCGAGTCCTCTGCTAACTATCAATCAATGCCCATTATAACTGAAGTAACAAATACTAACTATCGATCCATTGTCATAGTATATACAATAATATGGAATATATTCCAAAAATTAAAAGAGGCATTTGGATTTTTGCGGTTCCTGGTTCTTTTTACAAATTCTAATAGAATTTGTTTTTATTAGTATTACTATAGAGAAGTTTTCGTATACGTAATCAAAGATAAGGGTACAGCAGCATTTTTTTTTTAAATGTTTCTATTTCAAGACATTTCCTTGAACTAATAAAACATGCAAGACAAACTCGAATGGATGCTTATAAAATCTGAAAGATTCAATTCAAATCAACCCTTATCAGATTGAAGTGTGCAGTTAAAAAACTATTTATTTACTATCTAATAGAATATGTTTTTAATAGTATTACTATAGAGACGTTTTCGTATACGATATCAAAGATATGGGTACAGCAGCATTTTTTTTTTTAAATGTTTCTATTTCAAGACATTTTCTTGAACTAATAAGACATGCAAGACAAACTCGAATGGATGCTTATAAAATCTGCAAGATTCAATTCAAATCAACCCTTATCAGATTGAAGTGTGCAGTTAAAAAAATATTTATTTTATGGACGATCAGTTGGAGCTGGTCGCATTAAATGTTTGGCACACAAATCTGCTGACTGTGTGTAAAAAAAAAATAGAGGAAAAAGGGGACATCCGGGATCGAACCGGAGACCTCTCGATCTGCAGTCGAATGCTCTACCACTGAGCTATATCCCCGCTGACCACTGACTTCGAATGTAATAATGTCATACGTGGCAGAATATTATTAATTTTTATAACACAAGGGCGATAAGTAACAGCTGATTTCACACCTCAGCCTGTAAGCAGGCTTAAACTGCGAGTCCTCCGCTAACTACCAATCAATGCCCATTATAACTGAAGTATCAAATACTAACTATCGATCCATTGTAATAGTATATACAATAATATCTAATATATTCCAAAAGTTAAAAGAGGCATTTGGATTTTTGCGGTGCCTGGTTCTTTTTACAAATTCTAATAGAAACTGTTTTTAATAGTATTACTATAGATAAGTTTTCGTTATTAAATTGTTTAAAACTGTCAAAGATACCAATATATTAAATTCATGCATAGGCTTCAAATAAAATTTGTGATAATTCCATTTCGTGCAGCCATATAAAATCAGATTTGTCGAGAAACTACCCACCAGTTATTGTTATATGACTCCACAGATTCCATATGTGTTCGACCTGTTTCAGAAATCAGGCACTTAATGGAGCGATTTGTTATTCTTGGCTGAGATTTATATCAGCTTTCTGTGAAAAAAAGGTACCTCCATGTGTCCCGTTAGTTGTGTTACAATGACCAATTATCACAGCACTGCGTCTGTTCGCCGTGTAAAGCCGGTTCATCTGACATGCGCAATCGATTGCCTCTTGGCTCACCAATCGACACGCGGAAATCAATAGGGCTTTCATTCAAAGCCGCTGTTCCTTGAACACAACTAATCCCGTCTCAATGAGGAAGATGTCTTAACAAATGTTTTATCGACCATACAACTATTGTAGCATGTCGACTGCAGACAGATATCCGAACCGCTATTCATAACAAAACATTACCCCTGTCGCAAAAGACAATCATAAAATTAAAATGTGATGTATATAGCACGTTTAATCTCAAACGAATGTGGGTAAAATTCCTATAATTTAATAGAAATCAGACTATCTTTTGGGAAATTTGCCTCAAAAACATATGATTCGTGCGTATCCCACCTTCCCGAGCCAAGGTTTATGCATGGCTGTATTAACCTGGGCACATTAGAAACCCCTATCGTGTTATCGCAGTCGACAAAGGCCACATAATGAAGTCCTGACTGCGGTTTACCCATTTTGTAACCATCAAGTACCATCTAGCTTTTTAACGCAGACTGGGAACTTTGGGATAAACACGCACCATTACTGTCTTACCAGGAAGTGACGAAGGTGCTCTCCCTTGACAATAAGCCTAAGGTGCATAAAATTTGAAAATGGCTGTACGCAAGGCATGGGGGGTAAGGCGGCGACAGGTTTTAGTCAAATGTAGGAGTCTGAAGATGTTTGAAAAGAACTACCAAAACAAAACACGTGACTGTTGTGTGATAGAGCGTCGCTGATATGCTGGGTTCCCACGATTTTGGGTGTATATGCCAATAGAAAACAGGCATTTGAGGCTTGGTCAGAATACAAACAAGCAGTGTTTTACAGCATGGTGTCTCTGTATGTGTCTATATATAGAGATACCGTGTATTAGGACAATGGGGACGGGCCGTGAAATCCATCATGGGAAGCAGCCGTAAAGGCACAGTTTCAACATAGGATAATGGGGCGAAGATTTGCACTTCGCTTTCAATTTCACTGGTCACATTAAAATACATATGACATTAAAGATTCGAATATGGTATAAAAACTAAAGGGGACATCCGGAGGCCTCTCGATCTGCAGTCGAATGCTCTACCACTGAGCTATATCCCCAATGACTTTCATATGCAAATGTTGTCCCTTTATACTCGACGATTACAATGAATTTATCATTACATATCAGACAAGTGTGTCCTGTAACAAATTGACTTGTAACAGATGTGTCCACATCTCAGCATATAGCAAAGAAAGAATTTAAAAAAGAATGATATCACGTGAGTAACCAATAAATAATATTAACACTTTTCTTTTTGATAAAAACATTAAATAGCCAGAGAAATATGAGTCAAAAACAAATTACTGCAAATCAGGTTGTTATGAACTTTCAAATCTAGCAAACAAAGCAAATAAGAAGTATATTGTGTATAATTTTTTCAACGCCGCGGACATCGGCAGCCAAAAATCTGACATAACTACATGTTCTGAAGGATAAGCATTCAACAAATAAAATGTTACATTGTCTAAAAAGGCGAGATTTCAAAATAATAAATTCATTCAAATTATTTTTTTATTATTGTGAAATTTATGGGGATTCAGTTAATAACGTCATATCCTGTACCTTTTTGTACTGTTACGGTTCATCAGGCTTTATCGGAAAATCTTCCAACTGCTACCGTTTTTAGTGAGCTGAATAGTCAACGCCCAAGAGTTCGATATTTGTTTAACAGTGTTGAGTTGTAAGTGATAACAGATTATTACTTGACTGGGACAGATGTGAGCTGCGACATCTGGCAACACACCGGCTCGTTAATCATGCGCAATCGAATCAAAACTCATTCGCTAGAACAAAACAGAACTTATAATGCTCTTCGATTGCGGGGGCTTGGGGGGAATCTTACTATTGCCTTGGTGGTCTCGTGAATAGAGGGCAACATTAAATCGATATGTTTGTGGAGCTGTATTGCGTCCTATGGTGGTCCTGTTTTTGTCTTGTCCTGTTTTTGTTTCTTGCCGATGTGGTCATGGGTGATTTCTTTCACCCATTGGGCTGGCACTCCGTCTTTGGAGTGAAATAACTTAAGTACGGCGTTGAACCCCAATCAATCAAATAAACAAACAAATCGATCGCAAGCGATATTCCACAAAAGCAACTCTGACAGATAAAATATTTTATATACAGTATACTGTATAACAAATATATTTATTTGTAGGCCAATATCAAGCCGCTGAAGTTTGTCATCGAGAGGAGCCAGATGAGCAACAAGAATGCCTGTACCTGTATCAGATTCTTTAATCTTTTTACTAACGATCACTTAATACAAATGAAAGAGTTTAATTGTCATTGTGATTTATCCGATTTGTTAGATACAGGACATCTTCATGTTACGGTGACTACCAATGGGACAAGTTCTATAAGCCAAAAACCAACGTTTACAAAGATCCCTCAGGGCCAATGTATCAATGTCTGCTGTAGAGTTTGTCGAAAGACAATGAACAGGTTTCATGTTAATAAGAAGTATACACCCTCTATAAAAGTACAGTTTGTTGTGATTTGTGTATCGAAGTAGTGACAACCCTAACAATAGAAAATCATTGATTTTCTGGAATTACTGGGTGTTTTAAGAAATAGTGGACGCTGAAGCCAAGCCAGTGTCTAAAATTTAAAATATGGAATACTTCTTTAGATCATATTCGGAGATTCTATCTTTGGACTCCAGATAACGTGTCTTATGGCATACGATTATATAAGATATCTCATTGGACATTTGTTAAAAGACGTTAAAGCCATTTTAAAAAAAATGTCAAGTTAAAATAATATGCTGGTTGTATACATCTATGTAGACCAAAGTCACAATTCCGAGAAACGACAAGATACACAGGTTAAGTTGCTATATTTCGGTTTATTACCCCATCATCACGTTTAATAATGGTTTAATAAACCGAAATATAGAAACTTAACGTGCGTATCTTGTCGTTTCTCGGAGTTTTGACGTTGGTATACTATGTCAAATTATTCAGTGGGAATCACAGTATACATCTATGTTACAAGTAAAACAAGGTAGGACGCATTGTTTCTAGGCTTGCAAGATGAGAACAGGGATTTTTTTAAAAATAATTCTGAATATTTCCACACCAAACGCTCTCTTATTTCCAAAGACAGTAGCACTCTTTTTGGTTTTCAAACGTCTCTGTACAGTTTTTAGTAGAAGAATATTCCATACATGTTATTAATATCTTATGATGTCTGTGAAGTCAGGTGAAATTGTTTGGTCTTTTGTGATTCGGATGACTAGACAATGGTACAAATGAAATGTTAACTCGATTTAATATAATTTAGTCTGGAAAAATGATATTAACCTGAGTTAACATATACAATAACAAAATTATAACTTATTGCATATTGAATTAAACATCTGTGTTTTTGGGGTGTTTTATTTCTCATCATGTTGTAACTGTAGAACCAAAAAATTAATTTATCTGGTAGGTTTGCTCTTATACTATAAAGCGTGTCTTGTTGGGTTTTTTAAATTTTGTTCAGAAGGGTCTTAGAAAAGTCGTTTGCTACCTAAATTTAGGAAATCATATAAAAACACCATTTTAAATGACGCTCACGTTGTACAAAATCTGATATTTCTACTGTGACGCTACTGTGATTTATCGAGAATTAAGCAAGTTTGAAATAAAATTGTGGACAGAGAATAAAAACGAAAGGGGACATCCGGGATGGAACCGGAGACCTCTCGATCTGCAGTCGAATGCTCTACATAATAAAATATTGCAAAACTTTTTATTCAGAATCCTGAAAACACATGTAAAACATGTTCAATTTATTGAGGACGACTAAACAGGTACTATTGTTATAAGATATACAACAATATAACATAGTTTCCACACACTACAAGATCTTTGTATAATTATATGGTGTCTGATCGTTATATTTTAAAGCCGACATTGCGAAATCTAAAAGATACTATGTTTGCATATATCACTAAACTATATAAACATATAGCCTAACCCAAAGTTTCAATATTTGATTTCTCGGTTTCATCAACCAGACATTAATTGGAGCGATTTGTTAGCGTGGACTGACATGAATCTCAGATTCAATGAAATAAACTTGTCCTTTCAGAACATTATGACCGATTATCACAAGAATGGGGTGGATGTGAGCAGCGACATCTGGCGTCTCACCGGCTCATCAGTCATGCGCAATCGATTCACTCTCAGCATACCAAAACGACACACCGACTTTAATTGGTCTTCGATTGGAAGCCTCGAACACAACTAACTCCAACTTAATTAGCGACATATTTGACCAACTAATGTGGTGACCAGACGACTGTAGTGGGATGTGGACTGTGGACAGACCTAATGATAGCCGGATTCCCGTTACAAGACGTTACCCAGCGTTAGAACGCCCTTCAACAGCTGTTAAAACACACTTGTGTCGTTCTATCAGTTTAAGAGATCCTATGAATCAGTTTTGTCTTTCTTGAAGAGCAAATCGTCGTTTTTATTTGTTATTAACCTCTGGAAATGTTTCGGACGACTTAGAGATAGAAGCTTGGTTCTGATACCAAGAGAGACTCTGTTTAAACATAAACATAAACATAAACATAAAATTAAATAAACATAAACCTACCTCTAATACTTTAATTATTTACCTCACCCTAACTATCCTTAACCTATCCTAAACCTAAACCTTTATAACCTAATCTGTAACTTAGCTCCAAAGATAATCTTAACTTAAATGATTACGCAGCATCAAAGATTATCTTACTCTAACTGTAAACCACATCTACCTAATCATCAGAGAGTAAACATGTTTCTTGTCAGGCCTAACCCTCTAACGCAAGAAATGTATTTTTGGCGCAGCCTTGATGTACAATCGACGTTTTTCAATAGTACATTGGACACACACATCAGCTTTAATAACGTCTAGATAAACCAGATCCTATCAGGAACTTGTGTAATTCCTTTACCATTGTGATGGACGTGAACACGTATCAAATGGGATAAGTCGTCTAATGCTGATGTTAGAAGGATGGGTAATTTAAGAAACAAAGCTAAGCGTTGAATAGAGCGTGGAATTTGCTATAACAAAATGCTAATGTGGTATTTTTGCGATTTGTTTTATAATTCTTATTCATTATCGAAAGTTAGCTATCCATTACAACGTAAAAATACTATGGCGGCAGACATTTTAACAATGGCGCCTGGAGGTGTGTGACGCTTGACTAATAAACCAACAATGCTCATGTCTGGGTGAGTTACCACAATAAAAGACACATGGCTAATTGACCCCGTCTACCACACCACAGCAGCCATACATTTCGCGCCTTTTTCCTGAAGAGCCCTTCGGTCGCTCATGGCGGCGCGGACAAATATGTTTGAAGGTAAAAGCTTTTCAAATTTATTTTGCTACCGTATTTTGTATAGAAGTGTCGCACACTTTAAAATGCTCACAAATACCCACTCATTCATTAAGCCTATACTTGTTAATTATATTGCCTATCCCTTTAATATAACAGTCACTCTCCACGGTTATTTTGACAAATACTCGGTTAAGAAAGAAAAACCAAGAAACAGGATCGTGAACACTTTTATCAAAAACAACCAAAAGTTTAATTAGTATTTGTAAGACATTAATTGTTCACTCAATATATGACAGTGGGTTTTTGATTTTTGGAATCAAATGCTTTTCAAATTGGTTTGAAGCATTTTTCTGTCTTGGAGATAACTTAAACCACATCGGTGAATAATATGACCACTGACTAAGTTTAATCTGTCTGTGAATCTCAATTATGTTAGGGACGGAATCAAAGTCTACTTAATTAATAGATGTATTTGTTTAAGCCGTGAGTAGAAGGCAGACATAAGTACAAGTTCATGTTTCCAAGACTCGGACAGCAGGCTCAGGAAATAAGCTTCATATTTTTCCGGAAGTAGAGGTCGGTGGATCAAAAGACAGGCTTCGCTGTTCAAACTGAATTAACTAATACCAAATAGAAACGTTGATTAAATAACCCAACACAAAGACTTCTACTCAGAATTGAAAATATTTCTAAATTACTGACAAGATCTTTACCAAATGGTATACATTTACAGGCCAGTATCCAGAAACTAAGTGTCTTCAATGCAGAAAGAGTCGACAGCGACGAAGGATTGCATTGGGTCGATTTCATTTAATCAATAATCCTAAAGTTCACTCGCTCGAAATCAACTTTAAAACACCTGTATTTATACAGCATACGGCTGCATACCAAGTCCATTACTTCATTATTGTCTTTTTCAAAGATTTAATTAAGACACAAACTTGTCAATAATACCTTACATAACACTCATGTGCTCAAGATATATGAATGCTTTATCTAGTGAGTCATAATTTTATTGGGATCATTATAACCAAATTTTGTATTTATTGGTTTATTTTGATTTCATTTTTGCCTTTTTTCATTATGGTCAAAAGTTCTTTACTTTGACCAGATGAATTGCTTATACATAATATTTTAGAAGAAATGCATATTCGTAAGGACCCAGCAGACATACTCGGAAGGGTGTATTCAATCATGGATATATAAAGTAAATAACATATTAATATTACGGACAAGGGACATAACTGTGTTACCAACGAACTAAAGAACATCTTCATGCATATCCTCAAATCAAACTGATGCAATTAGCAGAATATTTGTGAAATACAACTTAAACCGTGTAGGGAATGAACTTAACATGTTAATGTGTGAGTCTATTAAAAGATCTGAAAAAAATAATTGAAATAAAACATAATCTGTTTGGGGAGTTTGTTAAAAACATATTTTTTAAAAATGAAAGGGAACATCCGGGATCGAACCGGAGACCTCTCGAACTGCAGTCGAATGCTCTACCACTGAGCTATATTCCCTACGATAAACAACATGATTTTATACATTTACATGTAGTTAGTTATAATATGGGATTAGTCATTTTATAACACAGACAGATAACATGTCTGTTCACATCGCAGTCTGTAACATAATCCTCGGCCGAAAGCCAAAAACGTAAGTGCAGTGATAATTAGTTCATAGAGTTTGATATAACTAAAGTTAACAATAACAACAATCTTGAACAAATAAATGCAATTCGGCTCTATTCTTAATACAGGTATTAAATAACTTACTTAAACTTAAGAAAGAGATACTAAAGTATAATAACACATGTTATTCCGAATCATGAAAACACATTTTAATTTGTTTCGATTTATTAAGGGCAACTAAACAGTTATTATTGTTATAAGATATACAACAATATATAATAGTTTCCTCACAACTACAAGATCCTTTTAGAATTATATGGTGACTGATCGTTTTATTTTAATGCTGTGGGCGTCGACATTGAGAAATCTAATAGCTACTATGTTAACACTCCACTAAATGATTAAAAGGAGTGATTTGTTAGCCTTGACTGAAATTTATCTCAGATTCAATGAAAGAATCCCTTTTCTCGATCAAATAAATGATTTTGGCTTAATTTATCAAACAGGCATTAAATAGGTTACTACAAAAATAACAAAGAGGTAATAAGGTAGTATAAATGATTTTATTTAGAATCTTCAAAATAAATTTTAAACATTAAATATTAATTGAGGACGACTAAACAGTTATTAATGTTATAAGAAACACAATAATATAAAATAATTTCCACACATTACAAGATGTTTTTAGAATTATATGGTGTCTGATCGGTTTATTATGAAGCGGAGGGCGTCGACATTACGAATGATAAACATACTCAAATATTTCAATATTTCTTTTTTTGGATTTATAAACCATACATTAAAAGGGTCGATTTGTTTGCCTTGATTTGTCGGAGATTCAATGAAAGAAATTTGTTCCGAAGTACGCAATAAACTCAGTTTGCAGCGTTTATATCTATAGTGTCATCCTACTTTTTCTTGAAAACAAAACGTTTAGGAATCGTTTCCTTTTGTCTCCAAAATATTGATTTATAGGTCAACCCTATACCAGAGGGCAGCTAGAATCAACACTCACTCCATCTTTACCACAGTCCAACACGATCTTTTCTCCAAAAACGTTTTGAATCTAGGTCTTGTAAGATAGGGCCCCCGGAAAACGACTTCTTGGTTCGAAATTTGATAGGCGAACATATAATACTGGATATGATTCTTGGGAATTTGGTTGTGTATCGAGTTATACGGAAGACGTAAGGTTTACATAAAAATCACGCTTTTTCGAGAAAGATAACGGAACTTCGCTGGACAAGTTCTTAAAGTTTTCCTTCGACACAAAGATATGATGTCCCCATAGCCCTTTGTTATAATCGTTATGGTACTGAGGCTAGCCACTCAGCCTGTTCTGAGATCTGTCCACAGTCCTCGCCCTACTACAGTTATCTGGTCGTTACAACATTTGTTTACATGTGTCCCTAATTAAGGTGAAATGTGTTGGTTACGGGCACGATGGCTTCTAATCGAAAACCAATTAAAACCCGGTGTCGATTTGGTGAGCGGAGAGTGAATCAATTGGGCATAACTGATGAGCGGGTCAGACGCCAGATGTCGCTGCTCACATCCGCCACTGTGTTTTGATCATCTGTCATAAAGTCTTCATATGACAAGTTTCTGTTACAAACTCTGAGATGATTTTCAATCAAGGGTAACACTTCGCTGCATTTAATGTCTGCTTTGTGAACCAGGTGAAACATATTTTGATAATTTTGAGTTTGACTGTTCGTACTGGATTGAGTTATGTTACATAAGTAATAACCGTACCAGTTGGGCATTCTTATATAATCTGGTTTAATTGAAAAAGTAAGGCGGGATCTGGATCATGATTTGTGCTATTGCATTATCTCTTTTTGTGTTTCAGTAAGTTATTTAACGCCTGTATTAAAAATAAACCCATAAACATGTATTTGCTCGAGTTTTGCTATTATTGATATCTTGACATACACAAAACTCTACGAACTATTTACCAGAGTACTCGTATTTCTGGCTATAGGTTGAGGATCATGTTATAGACTACGATGTGAACACAACTGTTACCAGTCACTGTTACAGGATGACTTTTTTCCCATATGTCATAATCAATTTAAACGAACTAAAAAAAATTGTTTTAAATCTTACGCCTTGTTTCATTGGGGCTATAGCACAGTGGTAGAGCATTCGACTGCAGATCGAGAGGTCTCCGGTTCGATCCCGGATGTCCCCTTTCGATTTTATTCTCTGTCCACAATTTTATTTCAATTAGAATTTGCAGATTTCTATAATAACCAGCATGTGGTGTAAATAAACCTATTGTGGAATCGCAAGTATTTATTAAATAGAGTAAAATAATTATCCCAGTATTACACGGCTGTATACTTTACCTTTAACTGATCACTGATACCTTTCTTTTTCCTTTTTAATATTTAAACATTTTCCCACCAATTTCAAATACTTTTTTCATAGACTGACACATTAACGTGTTAACGCCAGTTCAAGAGTTTACGTTGAATTTCTCAAATATATATGTATAATCTATTCATCCGGGCAAAGTGACTAACTTTTGTTAATCGCCCATAACTAGACAATTATTAAAAAAAGGCGAAACGACAAATGAAATCAAACAATAAATACAAAATTTGGTTATAATGTTTTCAACATTTCTATAATGATCCCAATTAACCTGTGATTCACGAGATAAAGCATTTATCGATTGTAAACGCGTGTGTGTTTTGTAGGATATTATTGACTCTTTCAGTGTCTTAATTGAATCTTTGAAAAAGATAATATTGAACTATTGGCCTCGATATATAGCCGTATGCTGTATATAATACAGGTGTTTTAAAGTTGATTTCGAGCGGATCAACTCTAGAATCATTGTTTAAATGAATTTGACCAAATGCAGTCCTTCGTGACATTTTAATCGCTTTCGATTCATTCCGCAATGAAGACACTTAGTGTCTGGATACTGGCATAAAAATATATACCATTTGGAAAAGAGCATGTCATTAAGTTAGAAATAATTACAATTCGGTGTGTCACTATTTGTGTTGGGTTATTGAATCTAAGTTTTGTATTTGGCATTAATTAATTCAGTTTGAACAGCGAAATCTGTCTTTTGATCCACCGACCTCTGCTTCCGGAAAAAAAAATGAAGATTATTTCCTGAGTCTGCTGTCTCATTGCTGGTAACATGAACTTGTACTTACGCAGAAAAAAATGATTCATTGAATCAGTGTTAAAAAATATTTACATAAAAAACCACCGTCATATATTGAGTGTTAAATGATCTTCTTGCAAATATTAATTAATCTGTGGATAGTTTTCGGTAATAGTGTTAACGATCCTGACTCTTGGGTTTTCTTCTGAACCGAGTGTTTGTCCCGTTACAATAACCATGGAACATGACTGTGCTATTAAAATCCACATTAGACGGCGTATCCAAATTTACGGAGTATTGATACTTACCGTTTTCCTATTTGAAACATGTCTATGTCCTCCAAAATGCCGTATTACTTTAAATAACGTGGTGCAAGAGTTACCGAAGTTCCTCATAAGATCTGGTTTATCTAGATATTTTAAAACTTGACTCACTGTTCGATGTACACATGGGAACATATATTGAGAAACTTGGGTTAGAAAGTGAAATTATAGGGTTAGGTTTGACAAGAAACAAGGTTACGGTCTGATGAAAGGGTTAAGGTTATCTTTAGGGCTAAGTTAAAGGGCTAGGTTATAAATGTTTAGGGCTAGGATATGTTAATCATAGGTATAGGTTAGGTTACTAATTAAGATGAGGTTATGGTTTAGGGTTAGAATTGCTTAACGCAATGTTTATGTTTGGGTTTAGGGTTAGGTTAGGTTTATATTTAGCTATATTGTTGGCACTAGTGTTGGCTGATCATATCCATCATTAGGGCTCTCTAGATATGGTCATTTTGAAGAAGTTTTACCCGAGTAGCTCCTTGTATCACAACGAATCGTCAACTACTTTAGCCCAAGATAATGATAATCTTTGATTTCCCTTTTTAACCGACATAATTGGCTCGTCACATCTCTCAAATCGCTTGACAGAAAAACAGAATGTTTTAACAATTATTGAAGAGTACTATAAAGCTGAATGGTAACTTCTCGTAACGGGAAATTCCCACGGTAGCCATGATATCACAGCCGTTTCTTTTTGTCTCCAAAATATTGATTTGTAGGTCAGCCTGCACTGTTAGAGAAACCTGGTCGCCCCGACCAGCCAAAACCTGGTCGAACCCCCTTCGACCAGCAAAAACCAGGTCAA
>JAQQZZ010091204.1:0-17710 GCA_030265115.1 Mopalia vespertina
CGCGATGGCCTGGCAAAGCGTACGAGAGTTGTCTTAGTCTCGTCCACTATAGAAACTCTCGCGAGAATACGATTGCTGTAGGGGCAAGACTACAATGTTGAGCATGGCGTTTATAACAAGGTGATAGGTTTTTCGTTGCTAAGCTTAGTAGTTGGCGTTTTTGGACTACAAATTAAACTATTTTTGTCGTAAACATCGATAAAATATTTCGTATTATTCCATCAAATGTCAAAATATTAAATATTTATTATTGTTATAATATAAAATTTAGTAGCATATTCGTACGTTTAAATTATATATGGGAAGTGTATATTTATTTACCGTTTAAATAGTTTTTTGAATAAGCATGTGCCATGACGCCACGACGTACTGCTGCGGCGTCACTGCGGCGTCGTCACGGCGTTATGACGCCGCAGAATGCCGCAATACGCCGTCGTGGTGCCGCATGGACGCCACAGCAGTACGTCGGGGCGTCAATGAGCATGCGCTACGACGTACGCCACAGACGCCCTGACGTAGTCACTGCGGCGTTACACCGCCGCCGCCCTGACACCGCAGCAGTACGTCGTGGCGTGAAGGCGCATGCTCATGTGCCACGACATACGCCATGACGTAGTCACTACGACGTCACGCCGCCGCCGCCTCTGTCCGGTGCGGTATGGTCTACAGCAGAATGACATCATAGCATAGTCCCGGTGCAATTATACTGTTGTAATTTGCCTGGCTACGACCGCACAATTTACGCCATTTTAGCGAATATCACTACATTCAAAATGGTCCTGGTTGATGGCCAAGCGGGCTGTACGCAAGGCATGGAGTTAAGACGGCGACGTTTTTAATCAAATAGGCAGTGATATCATAGATGACATGCAAACTCTATAGATCAGATTTATATTCTTCTGCATAAAAGACTAAATACAACAGGTGTTCTGAAAATCGACCAAGGGGTCCAGTGAGACCTTAAAGAATTACGCAACACCATTGTTTGGAATAAAGACAATTAAAATCTCATCTAGTTTTTTGTGATAAAAATATTTGGATGTAATTATTTGTTGAACTCAAATATCTATCTGACTTTGTATTTGTGCAACTCGTGCCGTAAATAACAAATTTTAAAAAATATTTATTATGTTCATCGGTGATCAACAATATATCGAAGAGTGGCAGTAAAACACACTAAGTGAAATAAATAAAGAAAACAGTAAGCGAAGACAATTTTGTAAAATGCCTATAGTTAATATCGATGTATTGCTCTATCTTGTAATGAAAACTATTCGATTGAAACTATAAACCGATGACCTTGCATACCTACAAAGGTATACATCAAATTGACAAGAAGTGAAGTAGGGTAGTCAAAATGACGATGGGGCCTATTTTACACCCGTAATCGAGTATGAGTGTGTATTACATCCCGTGGGTGTTTACTTGTTTTGTCTTGTCTTTGTTTGTTAGCAGTGGCGTCGAAGGTGGTTTTATTAAAAAAAATTCCCCACTGATAATCAATTGGGTTGGCACGCCGTCCTATGAGTGAAATAAACTGAAGTACGACGTTAAATCCCAGTCAAACACATTGTGTCAAAACCTTCAACTTTTATATAATTATGTATTTCATCACAAGTTCTGTATTTGACTATTTAGATGTTTTAGATTTTCAAAAGATCTCTGTAAACAATGATAGGCTATAAATGAACCCACCGTATGCCTACACCGCAGTCGAAGACTATTTTTCTTTACATAAAGTGATAATTATTTTTCAGGCACACAAATATTATTTTAAAGAGGCTGAACCATATAATCCCCAATAACCAATGCACTTGACTTAATTAATATGTCAACAAACCGTTTTGGCAGTTAGCAGCAAATATGTAGGTTTGTCTCATTGTGTAACCACCAGGTTACAACTAGCCTTTCAACACAGACCGCATCAAGTAACATTGAGCTTGTCAACGAAAACTGCACGCACTGTCATGGAAGTAAGACTGCGATGGTTCCAATCAAATGGGTTTGCCCAACTACGGCACGCAAGTCTCGCTCTCTTCTATCTGACTTCCGGTGACCGCGTTCTGTCTCTGCTTTGAATACCGATCTTTCTGAGCCGTATTTTGTGTTGCTGTTGGGTTCAGCTATAGGACTGGAAGGGAGAATGGGCTTCTTTTTAACTCTCCGTTGATGCTAGAACTAGAAATAATTTCGATTGTCACCGGAAGTGGAGTGAATTACGTGAAATATCGCAGATCACCTGACGTCACTTACATCCTCTGAAGGATGACTAGTACATTTCCCAATATAAAAAAAGGATCAGAAGACGCCATCTGGTTTAAATTTCGATAGCATAAGGCATAACGGATAAAATAATAAACGAAGGTAAGGAACCTCAATTTATAGGTCCACATACGATTATATTTCTAAGTACCGTAGTGTTTCTGCCCGAAAAGGCCTCAACTGATAAATAGAGTGACAGAAATAATATTTAGACACCCAAGCCTATGTGAACCTTACGGTTCCATTTAGAGTTCATCCTTAATTTGTCAGTGTATTTATATCCTATCGCTAATTATATCCAAACTTTCTCTCCGCTTTGGTATCGAACAGTTAAACAAGCTGGCATCTTCTGATACATATTAGGAAATGTACGAGCTATCTTTCAAAGCAGATGGCTAGTCAGACTGAACTACAATCGTATTCTCGAGAGATTTTCTATAGTGGACGAGACTAAGACAATTCTCGTGTGCCATGCCAGGCCATCGCGCATTAATTTCCGCCAATATTTGGGGCAACGTTTGCCACAGACGAGCAAATAAAAGAAGTGTAAAACAAGATGGCCCGGGTGTATCTTAGAGTCAATGTCTCGACGTGGGAAGTAGAATTGATTATATTTTAGAATGACTGAACTATAACAACTTGAGATTAACTTCTTTGAGTTGCATTTAGAAACTGGTGAGTAAAAAACACAGACGCATTGTTATGGATTACAACTTCTGAGTTTATTAGCACGCCACGTTTTGGTCTAGACTCTAAGAGCGTGATCAAGCATATGGTATGATAATCTGACAAAATGCATTATATACAATATTAGTTAGGTCTTAAAACCAGTGTAGCTATATTAAATTATATAAAAACATTGCAGGTAGATTAGAAAACAACTGGCTTAACAATATAGGGTGTATATAAGATTAAACAAATGTTGTAATCATAAGCTGTGGGTAGGGGGTATCCTTGGTCACGCTTCAGTGCAGGTCTTTGTCTGCTAACGAGTTTGGCTTCTAGAAGTTTTCTTTTCTAAGTTATTTTGTTTTATGGCTAGGGGGTTGATGGAATTCTACTGTACACAGTAGCTAAGAGATTAATATTTTTTAGAAACTTGTCTCTGGGAGTTTAGCGCGGGTGGTTGGAGGGAGCTTCGTGTTGCCCTGGTGCTCGCAGAGCTCTCAGGAAGCCGATCTGTTTGTGGTGTCTGTATTGCGTCATGTCGTTGTCCTGTATTTGTCCCGTATTGTCTTTGTTTGTTGCCAGTGGTGTCGAGGGGGGTTTCCTTCACCCATTGGGCTGGCAGGTCGTCATATAACTGAAATACCCTTGAGTACGACGTTAAACCCCAATCAAACAAACACTGATACAGGAGACTATTCATCGGTTTTAATTAGCTTTTGTTACATGCACAATGCGTAAATGCTCTTATAAATAAACATACGTATAAACTTTAAACCGTTTAGAACATCTGTTTATTTCAAGCCCAGGATTATTTAAATATGACGACAAGCATAAGTATCGAACTGTTTTATAACCTTTTATTGCCTCTCTCCGCACACACACAACAGTGCTATAAGTTATTAAACTCTTTTTTATAGATTATTTCCTACTTTAAATTTTCGGATAAAATAATCCGATTTTAAAAAAATTCTTCATCAGTTCCATCTTGCTACCTTACACCTTTATTAATAAACTCCTCAGTACCATATACATCTAAAAAAATACCATATACTTTTCATATATTTCTCTTTACATATACAAGGCTACTTTACTATGTTAGCCCGGTCTTTATGCCCCCTTTCACAAAACTGTTTGCCAAGTCAAAATCATATTGTATGCAACCGGGTCAAAGCAAAAGACTTGATCCCTTGTTCAACAGACACATTGAGGCTTTTTTCATTAGTGTTTTTTAACTTTATTATGTGCCCCTAAAATCGCTGTGTTCTCGGGCAGCTGTTGCCCCTGGGCTTGCTGGCCTGTTCCCGAAGGGCAAAATGTCTGCATTCCCGAAACACTGTGGGTTAAAAAGCCCAGCCTTTAGGCGTCTTGTCCCAGAGGTTGTTTGGCGTTTTGCCCCACTGTACCACTCAGTCCACTACCGTCCAAAGATTAACATATATACACATTAGTTAGCAGCCCCATTTGAATATCAAAGTAGTAAGAAAAACAGATTTAGGAGTAAAATGAACAAACTAGGCTTCCCATAGATACCTGAAAGATCTGAAACAAAGCTAAAAATCAGTCTCAACCCATAGCTGCTTGAATAACTTGCAAAATATAACGGGTGGGCGTTTTACCTCACATGGGCTTTATGCCGCTGCCCTACTTTACCTTATAATTTGGCCACCTGACTTGATTAACCCATAATACTTTGCTGCCGGTTGATCTGTGTTTATTGTGGTGCTGATTTGGCAAATAGATTTGATGTAAAGACGTAACTATATAGAACTGATTTCTAGTTATAATTTAGTTAGCGTCAAGCGTGTTGAAAGACAATCGTGCATTTTAAAATGCGTTATTATACTGTTCGAGTACATTTTTATCATACGTCAAAAGAGGAGAAAATAAAACTCACTGAGAGACACAAATGGAAAGCACGCACCCTGATATAATTAATATCACACTTGGAATCGTTTCAAAGCGTCAATACATTAATAAATCTCCTCTCAAAACCTAATGCAGAATAGTTAAATATTATATATGTAGCTGATGACCTCAATGTTTTGAATGGATGTGGGACTGGAGATACTTAATTATCTCCCTTGGCTATTTCTTTTACCATGACGTAATGCCCTACGTATAACTGTTTTCGAGTCCAGGGGTGTCCTTGACACTTGTGAGTTCACGCGTCTAATGGTGTCATCCCTGAATTCCCCAGGTACATATCAGGTATCTTTGAAAACATGTTGTATGCTAATTGTATGTATAACGGCTATGTTTATAAAGCTGCAGATCAGGGTTAGCTAGCGGATCACGTGATCACCACGGCCTGCGTCCGTTAAGAACAGCAATAGGACATGACATTTTGTCAGGCATTAAACAATTAAAGTACACTAAAATATATCCAAAATTTAGTTCATAGATACATACCCCTCATACAGACACATTGTATGAACAGCTCTTTTGGAACAGTTAAGCAACGACCCCATTCTAAACGTTATTCGCGGACCTACCTCGAGATTTCATGAGTTGATTCCAGCTCTAAGGTATCACCGAGCCATCTTTTCGCTGATTATCCCCTTTTTTCAGGATTTTTTTAAAAAGAAGTTTACACCATACATTTGCAAAAATTTAATTCACAATCAAGTGTGAAAGTGAAATAGTCCAAGATTTGCCGAATCACAAGCATGATAAATCCAAAAAAATAAGAATATAAAAAACATAGTTCCTGACGTCCAGGTTGAAGTCAAGCAGAGAAAGATGATGCAAGTCTCATATACTACCATTGACAATGGGTGTCTTGGGTCAGCAGTTTTAAAAAGTGTTGATGGGTGAATTAATTTTAATTGAAAGAGACCGATGTAAACTTACTTTTGACGTTGAAAATTAACGAATACGTAAATATTCAAGCTGCAGCGACTGCTGAAGTCATAAATGGAAATCACAACAATCCCTCAGATATCCATCAACAGCATTACGAAGATGGCGGATAAACCGTCCCATCTTGTCGGAACAGTCTGAAGCGGATAACGGCGAGTTTATTCGGCAATATTTTCCTTTTTTTGGGATAACACTTTTTTTTAGTTTAAACAGATTCTAGTTCAGAAAGTTTTGAAGGTTGAAACACGTCCGGGAATCGAACGTGTCGACCCTCAGAGTCAGGCACCGAATCGCCAGCAGTAAATGTCGGCCACCTAGACTACTCAGCCACCCGCACTTCTTTTACGCTCGGAAAATGTATGTTAACAAGTAACCAAATGTGTATCATACTGTCTTGTGAAACGACCCTGCGCGGGCTGTCAAAGACAACAATGTATCACTCACAATCTCTATACCAGAATATAACCATACCACTTTCAGACATGTAGAGATTAGATTTCCAAATTTAGAGGTTACCATGTTAGGAGAGAGGGTAGTGAACATTTGTACACTTGATAAATTCAGCATCATTTGTTGGATAAAAGTTGATGATGTAAAACTTCATATATTAATTGATTTCTGGAATGGTAGCGTCAGACAGTATTATTTGAACAGGTCATATCCAAACCTGCTTCAAGAAACAATGAAAATTGTTTTTATTTTGTTTAATTTGGACTTGACATTGGACTTCAGGTTATTTCACTTGTACGGTGTGCCAGCATGAAACCAATAACTTTTTGAATGGCTAATATCTTTTAATTTTGGTTAAATTAAGACTCGATCCTCGTCTGGGTGTATAGACATAGAACCTAAACTAGTTTTTAAAAAAAATATTTATACACGCTCTTATGTGAAAATCGTAAGAAGTAAAGAACATAAAGTGCTTATTGATCTGTACAGCACAATACAGGCGAGTCTTATAATGTTTAGAATGGCAACGGCCCGTATCCTATACCGAAACAAACAGGTGCCATACGGGTTCTTTAACATATATAAGGCCAGAAGCCCATTAACTAGAAATGTGCAACGCCCATATTAGTAGCGTGTACGGCATTGGTTCCAAAATCGGCCTATTCAGCTACATGCGAGAGTCTTGTGGAGGATTGTCGCACCATCAGGGGAGGCAATTTCATAATTCAATCCAATACTTGCTCGCCCAGTCAATTTGACCTGGCTCTACCTTGCGAAAAGATATGGCGCATGGAATCATGGGAGTTCGCTGTGACAAAATAGCCAATGGTCGTCGAATGTCAGAATAGTTGCAATGAAAACCCAGACATATCATAATCGAACTATTTTATTGTATTTGTTCGAAGTTACTCGTATAAAAAATGACAATAATAAATAATATGTACGAAATAAATCCCAACAAAAGGATAGATAAGATCGATCTGAGCCATGGCAAACATACAATAAAACTATGAACAAGTCCGTGTTCTCCTATCGAGGCGATCACGACTTTCCCAATCTACAAACGAATTTCCCGGAATTTAAGAGTGAAGAATCGGACCAAACTAGTCACCTATGCTTGGTGAGATTTACCGACGCAAAAAATTAAACATGTTTAATTTTTTTCGCATACATTCGGCGTAGACACTGGACGCAGAAAATACGCATTTTTTACACAAGTCTAAGCAACACTACGCTACTGTACGCCATACCTACGCAATAGTACGCTACCCTACGCCAGTCCGACGAAGCAGTAAAAGCGTATAAAGGCGTCCGAGATCCTACCTGCGCACAGCCTAGCCACAGTGACTGCTTGGTCCCTGCTGGATTTTTTGTCACTATTCCTGCAATGCTAGATTGTATTCGTACCATTGGACTTTATTATTGCTGCTGAACTTAATAAGTACTGGACTGTAGGCAGCAGTGGATTGAGGGGCCAGGCCTACGCAAACGTACGCAACCCTACGCCTGTTATATGCAATCGTACGCGTAGGTCCGTCGATTGCATACGCCGTAGGTACGCGGTGCCTATGCAAAGGGTACGTTCCATACGTCATCGTACGCCAGCCTATGCATAGCCTACACAGGGACTACGCCGAAACAACATTATTTTTATGAATACGCATCCTAATTTCGGTGTAGTCGGTACGCCACACTACGCAGCTACGCAGGTCCTACAGCACAATATCTCTTATAACATGAGCGAGGGAAACAATGCCGTATACAATACTGAATACGGAGTTGCACTCCTCTGGTTAATGGACTTCTGATAAGGGTTAATACAAGTTTTTCTTTTTGCATATATCTCATCGGCTGACATTACAACTCTTGTAAATAATCGTTTTATCTGACCATTTACATTTGACGGTCACCAAAGAATTGCAGAACGCAAAATAAGACTTATGTAGAAAAGAATTTAAATTATTTTAACAAGTTTCGCTTTCGGTTTGTACCTCCATTTTGAATTGACCTCTAAAGACGACCACGCGCAGGAAGAATCCCCAAAGTAAGTATGACGCCAGATAGCACGAGTCCGCCTAAGTGTGCATTTTCCGTTCACGAACACTCCGGGATCATCACGGGTGTGACACTTGTGTGTTCACGTGTCCAATGATGTCATACACGAGGCATCCACTATGAAGTTCCTTAGAATTGTGTTCACGCGTCATCTCCGGAGGTTCTGATCGGCAGATCTGATATGTCTTGTTAATTATCGATTTTATTGATCATATATAGAAGACGCTCAACCAAACATTGTAGAATATAAAATCAAACTTTGGTTAAGAGTTTAAACGTGTTGATTTCGGTTTATACCTCTATTGAATTGACATGTAAAGAGACGCCCACGCACAGGAAGAATTCATGAGGGAAATGTGATGTCGGCTCAACCGAATTGGGCTTCACCAGGGGGTGACGATCGAATTCAACCCGTATAGTAGTCACAGATAGTAGCTCCTGCAAAAGCGGGGGTGGATTTACTAGTCTTCGTGCCGGTTTTCCACCGTATTTATGTATGGCAGAGTGAGAAATTGATAACCCGACGTCATAAGAGTGATATACCCTTGAATAAGACGATCAGTCCAAATTAAAGAAACAAACAAACAGATCAGTTTTCAGTTACAACCCGATTTGAACAGTATATCTTCGTATGTGCACAGTAAACCCAGAATTTAAAAGGGCTTTGGGATTATCTCAGGACCAGTTTAGAGGGGTATTCATGGAAATATCGGCGGTGGTTATGGATGGTCATCGTCATATACATTTGGTGCGATTGTTTACTATCACAAGAGCGGGTGGATGGGAGCGCGTTTTCTGTTGCACTGGTGCTCTATAAGCTGTGGCAACAAGATAACGGATACGGTTTTGCGCCTGCCATGCGTCTAGTGATGGTCCCGTCTTGTTTTGGGTCGCACATTATCATATGAACGAAATAACATTAAGCACAGATTTAAACCCATATCAAACAAACAAGCAATCACATACCGGATTGAATTAATGAACGAATGGATTCATTATTTATTGGGTAAAGATGTTTGCAGCAACCGATTTATCTTTTGCCAATGGTTGTGTAAAACTACATTAAATATCGCCTAATTTGAATTCGTTATTGTAATAAGTTCGCGGGTCCACATGATAGTATGAGAAAGTGGACCGGACAGTCGTCCTGTTTAATTTCTCTATAATTGTTCACCATATCGTGCAGGATTTAAGATTTGTGCATGTCATGACGACCTCGTTAAGAAAAGCCTGCTCACTGGTCTAATAATACAATTGAATGCCAACCGTCCTGGAAATAGCGTAATCTTTCAAATACAGCGTTGTCAGTAATCTGTTATGTCTCTGGGATCTATTGCACCATCTTTGGTGTAAATCCTAACAAATTCTGGCAATAACTTGAATTGGGTCACTGTTATTACCCTATTTAATATGCTCGATTTTTAGAGAAGCCGTCGTCTTATTAGTCTAACTAGGTTACACAAACAAAGGGTCATATGTTCCAAGGTTCATACATCCATGTGTAACACTTCGATTCACTTGGCCACACAAAAACGAATTTGACAATTAGTTTTTGTCTATGATATGTTTCAGTCCGAATTTAGTTTCTGAATCTGTCCTAATTCAGAGGAACGTTAATCCACCAAGGATAAATGGGATGTTTTTTTTTTAAATTACTATGATTTCGAGAACGTTACAGTCACAAATAGACAGACCTAACCAACACTGGCATATGAGCCCCATGTGGGTTAATATTACATATCGTTCTTCCTGTCCCGTAATCGACCATACCATTTATGTCCAGAATGTCTTTGTTTTGATTCCAGCTTCAAGAACTAGTCAGAGATGGAACCCATACAGTGGCTGATCTCATGGACAAAGGGCGATGCATCCTGGGTAATTTCATCACAATTCTTTGTTGTTACTGTACTGATTGTTACCGAGGTATGCTAGTATAAACAGTTGTCGACTTTTACCTGTACGAACAAGGACCAACCATGACGATTCTGGACAAACCTATGGTTGAAAAAGCACCGTAAACCGTGTATTGCCTTCAGACATCAAGCGAAACCAGCCGATAGCATCTTTCCGAGACACGGCGGAAAAGAAGATCGTCTCATTAAGCCCTGTCTGTTTTCCTACCTTGCCTTCCTAAACCGAAAAACATAAGTTAACTAGAGTTGTACTGTCAATCTCGAAGATATCACAGTAACAGGAAGTACTTTAGAGATCTCGCGTGGTCCAATTCTGACGTCATTGAACGCCGTTGCGCATCATCGAAAAGGAATCTGGATGGGGGAGAGGGAGGGATTAAGACTATCAAACTGCCTTGAAGGTTAACGTAGATCCTCGTTAAGTCTTATAATATGGCTCACATGATCTTTTTACTTGTTTTAAAGGGTACAGTCAAGTGATACCAGGGGTTGAAGATATGATTGGTGAAATTCAAATTGAAGCAACATTTCCTGATGGAACAAAACTGGTGAGACGTCATCATTATTTACGAAAATTCTTAAGGCATTTGGTACCGCTCTTAAGTTTTGTCGTTTCTTTATTGTATTGTAAAACAGAATCGAGTCGATCTTTAAGTATATAAGATATCTGTGAGATAACCGTAAGTATGACGTTAAACACCAGCCGAATAAACTATCCAGTAGACATGCTGGCAGCGAGTGAAACAGGACTAATCTTACGTGCGATGCAGAAGCCCACTGAAAAAAACAAACAAGCGGGTGGTTGGAGCGAGCTTCGTGTTGCCCTGGTGCTTTCTGAGCTAAAAAGGAACAGGAAGCCGATACGTTTATGATGTCTTTGTATTGTCCTGTTAGTGTCGTGTATTTGTCCTGTGATGTTTTTTCATATATTACCAGTGTTGTCGGGGGTGGTTTCGTTCACCCATTGGGCTGGTACGCCGTCATGTGAGTGAAATAAGTACGGTGTTAAACCCTAATCAAAACAAACACAAACAAACAAACACACTATTAGTGTTTAAAAGCCAATCTTTCTGGACTGTTTGTTTTAGGTCACAGTTCATCGACCAATCAATCGACAGCACGGCGACCTTACCTTGGCTCTTTACGGCAGCTTCCTTCCTGTTCCCAACATTGGATTATTTGAGCAGGTAATGCAATGTATATAGTATTTTAGCGACATATCATAACATGCCTACAAATCTGGATTTAATTTTTTTTATCTGTATTGACCGGAGTTGATTTGATGCTCGACCTTGTACCAATACCCAGCATGTGCATGCAAACAGGGGAATGACAAATGCCGAAAAGTTGAATTTTGTGGAACAGAAACTTGTTGTTGATGAAATGCCTAAACTATTTCAGCGGTTATGATTTTAACAACAAATGCAGAGCTGTGTTATTTTAAACTATATAATAGTGCTACTCTAAACTGTACACCAGATAGTTTCCTTTTCGGTGTCTGAATGTTATATACTCGAATCGTTACTGTGATTGGACACGTGTGTCTTCTGTGATTGATGCCAAATAAACATAAACGCGCAACATTATATCTGTGTTTCAGCTGCCTATACTTAACACACGTATTTCATTCACATTGTCAACATAAGTGTTTCAGCTTTCCACGATCCATCTCAACACATCTTTATTTCTACATTGCACGATCCATCTCAACACATCTTCGTTTCGGCTTTCCACGATCCATCTCAACACATCTTTGTTTCGGCTTTCCACGATCTATCTCAACACATCTTTGTTTCTACATTGCACTATCCATCTCAACACCTCTTTGTTTCAGCTTTCCACGATCCATCTCAACACATCTTTATTTCTACATTGCACGATCCATCTCAACACATATTTTTTTCGGCTTTCCACGATCCATCTCAACACATCTTTGTTTCGGCTTCCACGATCCATCTCAACACATCTTAGTTTCGGCTTTCCACGATCTATCTCAACACATCTTAATTTCGGCTTCCACGATCTATCTCAACACATCTTAGTTTCGGCTTCCACGATCTATCTCATCACATCTTAGTTTCGGCTTTCCACGATCCATCTCAACACATCTTAATTTCGGCTTTCACGATCCATCTTTATACATCTTTGTTTCGGCTTTCCATGAACCAACCAACCAATCAACCAACTAATTGTGTTGATCAATTAATTTGAATATTTTACTCCGAATATGAAAATGTTTTATGGGGTGTTCTACATTTATCTCGATATACCCTGAAATATATGTCTATATATGTCCAAGATGAACGTCAATCGTATGTTAATAATGATATGGATATTTGACTTGTTTTTAGCAGCAAAAAGGTCCTAATGAAGTCAGTTCTGTCAACGCACCGATAGAGGTTACTCCAGGGGAGTTAACTCCATTGGACGCACCACCAATCATTATAAACAAGGGCCGGCCTTGTAGCGAGTTGCAGGTGACTAGTCTCTGTGACAGACCTATACAGGTACGCTGCTGCCGCTTCAACAGATAAAAACCTTTTTAAAAAACAAAACTTCCTGATATATAACAACCCCATTTAAAAATGGTAACAGAATTAAATAGTCCTGTTGCCCCCGTGCCCTCGGAGCTAAGGGTCGTATCATATCATTGTCAGTTTCCAGTGAAGTCTAGATTAGTTTCCGTCACCGATTCGGCGGATTCTGACTAAGGGCTTCGCAAAACATATTGTTTTAGTACTAAATGAGTGAATATTAGTGTTTCAGTAGAACAAAGCGCTTAACGTCAAATGGACCAATCAACGAATGAAAGAATTTCCTGCGTTCTTTGCATGTAGATATTTCTTCCCAGAAATGTGTTGGTAGATTGAGTGATCCTTGGCTGCTCTATGATATTTCACTTATATGTCGGCGGTGTACTTCGATCCGTGGTTGCTCTAGGGTATTTCACTCATATGACGGCGGTGTACTCCGATCCTTGGTTGCTCTAGGGTATTCACTTATTTGACAGGGGGTGTATTCCTATCCTTGGTCGCTCTAGGGTTTTTCACTCCTATAACAGATGTGTACTTCGAGCATTGGTTGCTCTAGGGCATCTCACTCATATGACGGCGGTGTACCACGACATTAAATAGCCGTGTCGGCACAACCATAAATATGCCGTATATTTGTTAAATCGGGAAATTTGTGTTCCTAATGTGCTTAGTAAATACAGCATGGCTGTGCTGGGAACAGACTACCTTTAGCCAGTGTGCATAACATATCAGAGAAGTTTTCTAATACAATATTAAATTTCTTTGACTTTTATTTGCAGGTTGGAAGTCATTATCACTTTCTGGAGACAAATCGGTTTCTTAAATTCGACAGAGAGGCTTCCTATGGAATGAGATTGGTAAACATATTATGATTTTCGATAACGTTTATCTGGCGAAGATAGTCTTTGTTCCCCATTGTCCTAGTTAGCCCAAGAAATATGACACAAAAAGACGTCAAGAAATATAGTACAGAAAGACGTCCAGAAATATAGCACAGAAACCGCATAGAAATACAGAACAAAAGGGTGTCACGAAAAGGGGCTTAAAAGATGTTACGAAATATCGCACAAAAAAGACGTTACGAAATATGGCACAAAAAGATGTTACGAAATATTGCACAAAAAGATGTTACGAAATATGGCACACAAAGACGTTACGACATTTGGCACAAAAAGATGTTACGAAATAAGGCTCACAAAGACGTTACGAAATATGGCACAAAAAGAGGTTACGAAATATGACACAAAAAGATGTTACGAAATATGGCACAGCAACATAGAGAATGGTATGAAATGTGACACTAAAACATTATGCCACAAATGCTGGTTAAGAGATGTGACCTCATGCAATAAGTCGTTGAGATTGTTTTTGTTAAACTAGCTGTTTAATATTAGGGCTACTACCGTGCTACGTCTTGGTTTCAATTAGCATCCTTTGAGAAAAAAAAGTAAAGGACCGCTCCAACCCCAATCAGATAAACCAGGTCTCAGTAGACCTATTGTGAACATAATTCCGATCTTTATTATGTTTAAGGATTTTATCTGTTTCACTGTACGTGATGATTTAGATGACAACAAATAAAATTAGATTACTTAGTGAAGAAAATCGTCTGAAGCTTAAGACTTGAAGTTTAAGACGAACCTTCGAACGATAGAATTGCATGGAGCGACGTAACTTCCCCAGTCAATAATTTTACACACAAGAACATATGGTGACCAATATAGCGGCCCCTAACATTCCCGCTTTCTCGACGACCTGTTGAAAATCCAAAGTGCAGGTGAGAGTTTTTACACGCATATGGACGAATTCGAACTCTAGCACGTAATAACACAAACACGCAGAACTGACACCGTAAGCGCGCGTTCTTGCGTGCGATTGTTTTCAAGCGACTGTGTCTGAATTCGTCCATGCTCGTTCAGAAATCTCACGTGCAGAGATTTTTAATAGATCGAGAAAAGCGAATGTGCGAGTATTGGTCACCATTAGAACGTGAATGAAAAGGATAATATAAAAAAAAATATGACATTTTGCATTGTAGAACATTCCAGCTGGTACGGCAGTACGTTTTGAACCCGGTGAAACAAAACGCATCAATTTGGTGCAAATAGCAGGGAAAAGGTACTTACGATTTTTACGGTACTGTTGACGCAACGAACACTGGTATATTAGATCCGAGATATATAGTGATGAAGACCTTAACCAATCACATGATTGATTGATTGATTGGTGTTTTACGCCGTGCTTAAGGGTATTTCACTTATATGACGGCAGTGTATTCTAACAGTAATTGACACTAGCACAAGCAAGATGTGAAGCGTTTCAATGATGTTCAATACTGTTGGAAAGTTAATTTTCCTCCTTTGCTAAGTAAAGACTGTATTGCTACTCTTCAAACAAACTGCCCTTAGCCAGAGGGCCCAATCACTTGAAGCTATTCCAGTATCTACATTGAAATCGATGAACGAAGAAAAATATGTTGTCTGCTTGGGTTCGACTGAGAGATACCTGTTATATGTGACGTCTGAACTGAGTGCAGTTGTCTTGTTCGTGGAAAATGACAACCATTTCGTTACAATCTAGCTTTCAACGCGGACTGGAACTTTGGGATAAACCCGCGCCATCCCGTTTTTTTTCAGGAAGTCCTGTTGCAGAGCTTAACTCTCGCCACAGCTTCGAGAAAATCCAGCAGCTTGAAATTGTATAAATGCGCTGTGTGGCTAAAATAAAATGAAACTTATTGTTGATTTAAGAATAATTAAATGTGTTAATAGCTTCACACAATATTTGCAAAAGAAAAAAAAAAAATTGCGGAAAATTACCAGAATTTACTACACAGCATGGTTCTCGTTTCTGATCAAGCGGTCTGCTTTATACGCAATGTCATGGAGGTAAGACGGCGACAATTTTAATCAAATGTCTCTGGGTCTTTTCCTTCGGCTTCACTCAAAAGTAAATCTTATTAAAATCAGTTCTCAAAAAAGTTCACCGTGTTTGGTTTGTCGCTATATTGAGATCTAACGTAATCACCCCACCTACAATGTCGCTTGGTTTCTTAAATTGACCAATCACAGAGCTGTTTTCAATTCTGGTTTGTAAAAGCCGAAGATTTCCGCCGACGAAACGAAGTTTCGCGACTGTGTATTTTTACAAATCAACGGATACACGCACAATCAATAAACACTTTGAGTGAAATTGCATTTTCCCCTGTTTACATGTGACTTACAACATCAACACAGAAGAAAATCGGACAACTTATGCTTGTTTTGGCTGAATTTGGTGTTTACCATGGCCCTGTGTTATCTGTGTTTTTATTGAACAACTGAAACTATGACATTTCGTGAACCCCAGTAAGCTTGACCTAATTGAACAGTATAAGTAGAGTTATTGCGTTAGATCTCAATATAGAGATCTGATTTCAATTAGATTGGGTGGAGGCAAGCGAACAATTCCGGGTCCGGGTGCAACGCTTTGTTTCTCTACATTTACAAACATACATATTAAGACTAGTATTTCAGATCTCAAGCGGGGCTGTTTCATAGCTTAATCATCTTACTGTGGTGTAGAAGTTTCCTTAACTTATTCGTCACTTGGTTATGAAACAATTTGATTTAAACCGGCGGCGTCTTACCTCTATGGCATTGCGTTGCAGTCGGCGTAGACATGCTCGGGGGCACTTTAACGGCTACCATATGTATTATGAAATATGAGAGTATATTGAGTTGTGTTTATATTTTTACTATAGTCAAAGATAATTTCGTTGCCTTAACCGGGAAGCAAACTCGGGTGTCTGACTAGCGGGGCCAGAGCGACAAAGGTTTAGTTGTGTTTATAAATATTTTAAAACGAGAATATTTAGATCCGTTAAATTCGTTTTACCCAAAGTGGCTACAATCGGCGAAACCATTGTGTGTGTTTATTGCTCCCACTATTATTGTCCACCTGATAACGATAAATAGAGTTATTTTTAGATGCAGAGTTCTGTATCTCTGATCGTCTATCATATCATGTAGCCGTAGAGATACAGAGTTTGAACGCTCCTAATCGTGTAACTTTATGTTTTTACACTTACCGACTTTTATGTGTTCCATTAACTACTGTCCAGGTACGTTTTGTGTTCTGAACGCTGTGATACATTTTTTATTACAATTGCGTCCTTAATCGTCCAGAATCAGCGTTTAAAACAATGGAGCATCACGGTCAAACTTTTTGTTGTCACCATATATTCCTAGCCTGGCCCTGTCTCCCACAATGCATCATGCTACAGGAGCTACCGCTGTAGGGCAATTACACGATTAGAAGCCTTCAAACCCAGTAGCTAGAGGTTGTTCAGACATGATCGATGTTTAAGTTATACCCGGAACATCTTGTTTTGCACTTCTTTTATTTGCTGGTCTAGTGGCATACGTCGCCCCAAATATTAGCGGAAATTAATGCGCGATGGCCAGGTATAGCGTACGAGAGTTGTCTTAGTCTCGTCCAATATAGAAACTCTCACGAGAATATGATTGAAGGATGTTCGGACATGTACTTTGACGAGTGGAACTCTTTTGTGCATATGCAAAATAAACCTTTATTTTACATAAGTTAAACTCTTTTTCACATATGTGAGAGTTAGGTTTTGTGTTTTATTTATACATAAATACACATTTTTCTCTCTTCATTTATTCAAATTATATAGAATTTCACATATGTACAGTGCTCTATTAGCTTCAAAATAATCTGCCTGGTATAATGCGGATTAGTCGAGCACACCTTCGATTTCTGAAGTTTCAACAGGTTTGCTCTACGCGCAGCCGTTTTTTTTTTTTTTGTATTCACGGTTCTAGAAATTATTTTTTATAATTATATTATCTTAATTAACAGTATAATAGGCCATGGGCCCGAATACATACATATATTAATATATTTAATAGAGTACATGGTTGACATTAATTAAAATAACATAACATTTATCTCTGTTGTTTAGAC